>JAWPHD010005233.1:0-167739 GCA_037043455.1 Cyrtodaria siliqua
AATAGTTCGGCAATTTCCAGGTTTCTCCTTTCATGTTTTTTTTTTTTACTATTATGCTCATAATTAATAAATTATTAGCACTCCTTCAATATAAGAGTAAACTATTTACTATTCCATTTTTGAAAGATGCAGCATGCACATGAAATCCCATAAAATAGGCAAATGCAATAAAGAAATGAAAATATAGGATAAAACTTGCATATATTAAATAACAAAGTTTTATAAATAGTCGACTTGATTTATAATATAAACCTCATCTTCTATATATAATTATGTAGTAAATTATGAAATGAAGCTTGATTAAAAATAGATTATTTGAATGTAAAATACTGGGATTTAATTTTATCTACATGTATGGTTTTTAACACTTCAATTTGAATTGAGTTGCATGTTGTTTAACTTCTCATCAGCACTTTAAAGGTCATTTAGAGCTGCCCCAGATACAGGGGACGGATATGTACGAATCCAGGAACCAGTCCTACTCCTAGTTACTATTGAATAGATTTCTATGGTTCTTTAACAGGCTCTGAGGGTACATTCTGATACATGGGAAAGCCCGGTTTACATCCCCACTTCATGTACATTTTGTCATTATTTATCAATTTTTCATGCTCATTCAAGGTCTTCATGACAACGTATATATGCAAATGTGGAAACGTGGCTCCATCGTAAATGGAGTGTCTACAATAGAATTTGCAGCAACTCTGCAGTTCTGCAGATTAGAAGGTTCTAGGCCGATTCTCCATATTTTTATCTAGATGTAAATGGAGGATGAGCCTGGCATGTTCATCCCTGTCTGGCACCATAATGCTGTTCTAACTTAAGTACTTAAATCATGAACAGTTATAAAAACTACATTTGACACATTTAAAGCAAAAATATGATCTGCCATTTGTTTTATTTCAGTACCTTTTCAGTATTTTTAGCTCTACTGATCAGAGATCAGCAGAGCTTATGCCGTGGTGCGGCGTCCGTCGTCCGTCCGTCTGTCCGTCCGTCCGTCTGTCCGTCCGTCCGTCCGTCCGTTAACTTTTATTTGTAGCGACTACTCCTCTGAAACTACTGGATGGATATTCATAAAACTTTACAGAAATGTTGCCCATGAAGTCTAGTTGATCCTAGCAAAAATTCATGTTGATGTGAAATCCAAGATGGCCGCCAAAGCTAAAAATAGATTTTTTAAATTCAAGTTTGTAGCGACTACTTCTTGAAAACTATAAGTGATATTGATATGGGACTTTTTCTAAAATGATCAGCATGACATGATGTTGATCCTTGTCAAAAATCATTTTGATTCAACGTTAAACATGGCTGCCAGCGGCCATCTTTGTTTACAAAGAGTTATATAGTAAAAACTTGTAGCGACTACTCCTCTGAAACTACTTGACGGATTGTCATAAAACTGTACAGGAATGTTGCTCTTGATGTCTAATTGATCCTAGCAAATTTCAGATCTGCCAGAAATTCAAGATGGCCGTCACAGCTAAAAATAGATTTTTAAAAAATAATAAGTTTGTAGCGACTACTTCTTGAAAACTATAAGTGATATTGATATGGGACTTTTTCTAAAATGATCAGCATGACATGATGTTGATCCTTGTGGAAAATTATTTTGATTCGACGTTAAACATGGCTGCTAGTGGCCATCTTTGGTTACATAGAGTTATATAGTAAAAACTTGTAGCGACTACTCCTCTGAAACTACTTGACGGATGTTCATGAAACTTCACAGGAATGTTGCTCTTGATGTCTAGTTGATCCTAGAAAAATTTCAGGTCGGCCAGAAATTCAAGATGGCCACCACAGCTAAAAATAGATTTAAAATAAATAAGTTTGTAGCGACTACTTCTTCAAAACTATAAGAGATATTGATATGGGACCTTTTCTAAAATGATCAGTATGACATGATGTTGGTCCTTGTCGAAAATTATTTTGATTGGACGTTAAACATGGCTGCTAGTGGCCATCTTTGTTTACATAGAGTTATATAATGAAAACTTGTAGCGACTACTCCTCTGAAACTACTTGATGGATTTTCATGAAACTTCACAGGAATGTTGCTCTTAATGTCTTATTGATCCTAGCAAAATTTCAGGTCGGCCGGAAATTCAAGATGGCCGCCACGGTTAAAAATAGATTTTCAAAAAACAAGTCTGTAGCGACTACTTCCTGAAATCAAAATCAATCAGTAGTGCTTCAAGGTCATTGACCTCTTGTTTAATATATCCAGCCAAGTTGATTTTTTCATTATTTTGTTGGAACAGATTAATCCCATGTAAACATGTTGTAAATGCCAAATAACAGCTCATCAGATCTTTCTCATATATGATATATGGTAACTACTAAGTGGAAGACACTGGCCATGCATACCTCACCTGTCATAGATCACAGGATAATCTTTGATTAACCAATCAGATCTGGCCAATACCTTCTTGACTTGACCAGGGAGGAGTTTAGTTTCAAGAAGTAACATGTGGTGTTTGTCATATCAACATAATTAACTGCATAACTATTTATGGTTATAAATAAGACCTATTTAATAGTGTATGCTTTGGACAGTGGAAATTGTTAATTCCTTCTAGCATTTTATGGGTGAGATATTGTTATTTTTTTTAGTATTCATCAGGTTATCAAGCATTTTAACAATTAAAAAGCAATTTTAGGTTAGGAATTATATCAAGAATATAAGTTTTTATCCATTGAAAATTCAGCTGTACGAACAATCTAAAATTGGAATTCCCCGAAAACAATACAAATAAAATCAATAAAAAAAAACACTTTCAAAGCTCAACCTTATTGAGAGAACTGAGTTTATGTGGCTCTTATATGAAGATACATTAACTATTTATATTTTTATACTACTCATAAATGTAATCTTAATGACCTTTTTTGTTTGATTTATAGTTTGTTAATTCATTTCAATCAATTTCTAAGATGCTGTTTTTCATCATGTTTTTGGAAAGTTGGGTAATTCATTTAACTCTGTTTCTAAGATATTTTAGAAAATATTAGAAATGTTTTAACATTTTAACTAAGGTAATATATTTGATATTCATAAATACTCTGGATTCAAAACTACCTATATATTTATCCGCCAAATGGCAATTAAACTGGTTCCCTGATTACTCTGCGGTATACAACAGGGTACCAGTTGGTTCCCCGATTAGTCTAAGGTATGCAAGAGGGTACCAGTTATGACAAATAGGACGCATTCATTTTTAAAATGTCAAATGTGTACGCTTTTTTAAATCAAACTCCTCCTTGATTTACGGCAATATTTTGAAAATGGTGAATTGTTTGAAATGGCATTATTGTGTAGATTCGGGTTCAGGTCTTGGATGTTGTAAACACTCATTTTGTTCAAAATGAACATTTGTGAATTGAAATTGGATAAAAAAGAGGACACATTTCTTCTTTAAAAAATGAAATGTATACTGCCTTAAGTGACTTTGGATTAAAACTCCTCCTTTATTAGTAAGCAATTTTCAGAAATAACAAATCATATATACCGTATAATTCCTAATAAGCGCCACCCCCAGGGTGTAACATTTTGAAAATTGAGATCAAAAGTACATAATTTTACTTTTTAAACGGACATTATTTAATGATTTTCTTTACCAAGAAAACCCCCCGTGTGGTTGCCGGGGTAGAATACAACCACTGCAAACACACCGTCACATGCAGAGGGGTAGGACCCCCCCATTCATATTCATTTTGTCATTAGCTCGACTGGCCGAAGGCCAGCAGAGCTTATGGGATGGTGTGTTGTCCGTCGTCCGTCGTCCGTCCGTCGTCGTCCGTCCGTCGTCCGTTAACTTTTGCCTTGTGAACACTCTAGGGCCTTCATTATTAATCAAATCTTTTCGAAACTTTGCCAGTGTCTTTGTATCAATGAAAGCTCGGACAAGTTCGAAAACCAGCCAGATCAGAATAATTTCACCGGAGTTGTGGCCCTTGTTTTGCTGAAAAATGCCATATTAAGCCTTGTGAACACTCTAGCACCTTCATTTATTATTTGATCTTTACCAAACTTGCACATATTGTTAATATCAATGAAAGCTTGGACAAGTTCGAAAACAAGCCAAATCGGATCAGTAACAACAGAGTTATTGCCCTTGTTTTTTTCTGAAAATTGCTATTTTCTGCCATGTGAACGTTCTAGCACCTTCATTTATTATTTGATTGTTACCAAACTTGCACATATTGTTAATACCAACTAAAGCTTGGACAAGTTCGGAAATCAGCTGGATTGGGTCAATAACACCAGAGTTCTGGCCCTTGTTTTTTCTGAAAAATGCCATTTTCTGCCTTGTGAACACTCTAGCACCTTCATTTATTATTTGATCTTTACCAAACTTTCACAGATTGTTAATATCAATAAAAGCTCGAACAAGTTCGAAAACCATCTAAATCGGATCAGTAACACCGGAGTTATGGCCCTTGTTTTTTCTGAAAAATGCTATTTTCTGCCTTGTGAACACTCTAGGGCCTTCAATATTAATCAGATCTTTACTTAACCTTGCCAGTGTCTTTATATGAATGAAAGCTCAAACAAGTTTGAAAATCGGCAAGATTGAAATAATTTCACAGGACTTATGGCCCTTGTTTTGCTGAAAATGCCATATTAAGCCTTGTGAACACTCTAGCACCTTCATTTATTATTTGATCTTTACCAAACTTACAAAGATTGTTAATATCAATGAAAGCTCAGACAAGTTCAAAAACCAGCTAGATCGGACCATTAACAGCGGAGTTATTGCCCTTGATTTAGTTAAAAATGCTATATTTTGCCTAGTTAAGACGATATGGGCTTCATTGTTCATCCGATCTTTACCAATCTACATCAGATTGTTAATATCAATGAAAGCTCGGACAATTTCGAAAAACATTCATATCGGACCAGTAACAGCTGAGTTATGGCCCTTGATTTAGTTCAAAATGCTATATTTTGCTTCGTTAAGACTATTTTTTATCCAATCTTTACCAAATTTTATCAGATTGTTAATGCCAATAAAAGCTCGGTCAAGTTTGAAAACCAGACAGATCGGACTAGTAACAGCGGAGTTATGGCCCTTGATTTTGTTAAAAATGCTATAATTTGCCTCGTCTTAAAATAGGGCCTTCATTTTGCATCTGATCTTTGCCAAACTTTACCAGATTTTATGACTTTCTTCTTTTTATATTATTATTTGAATTTTTGTTTTTGATTATTTTTTACATTTTTTTTTTTTTACATTTTCTTTAAAAAAAATCTAAAAAAATGTTTTTTAGATATTTTTTTTGATTTTTTTTTAGCTCTATGTTGGACCAGTCGGACCAGTAACAGGGGAGTTATGGCTCTTGATTTAGTTAAAAATGCTATTTTTTTGCCTCATTAATATGGTAGGGCCTTCATTTTTCATCTGATCTTTACCAAACTTTACCAGATTCTTTAGTTATGGCCCTTGATTTAGTTGAAAAGCTGTATTTTGCCCAAAACTTTCCAAAAAACGTAAATGGCAGTCTCTCGCTTCATTGATGTTATAAGAGCCATGTTAGCCAGTAGAGCATCCACAGGCCCTCTTGGGCCTCTTGTTTTTTGTTCATGCTCATTAAAAGTCTTCATCATGACCCCTGCATTGTTTCAGGTGCCATCTCGCTCACATCACTAAGAGCAGTGGCAGAAAAACAATAAACGTGGCTCCAGCGTAAATGGAGTTTTTACGATAGAATTTGCAGCAACTCTGCAGTTCAGGGTGAGAAGGTTCTAGGCCCATTTTCCATATTTTATCTCGATGTACATGGAAGATGAGCCTGGCATTTTCATGCCTGTTAGGCGCCATATAACCTGTAATGTGTTGGTGCGCCTTAATACCCCACTTCAATTCATTTACCAAGAAAACCAAAGTCTGCATGTCGGTCAATCAATGCATCGGATTTTAAGTTTTCTAGTGATTTTGTCTTACATGTTCCATTGTGAATGAAACAGATTAACTTGCAATTTTTGGGGTTTTAAAAATATATTTTCTGAAAAAATGGTAGGGGAGATGTGGGGTGGGCGTTAATAAGGGGAGTGGCATTTATTAGGGATTATATGGTATTGGTATTGTTAAGAAGATGCAATATCTGGCATTTGATATCAAAAAAGCGTTTATTTTGGTCTAAAATATGTTAACTGAAAATGGTTTAACATATGAACGTGTTTTTCATTATCAAGTGTAATGTGCATATTATTTAAATCTAACTGCTTCTTTAGTAATGACATGCATGATGTTCAAACTCATGATCTGATTATATTGGTATTGCTATTTAGAGTTGGCTACAAGTTTGTACTTTCAAGAAAATTTATTTAGATCTCAAATTTGTGTATTGAATTGGTACAAAACAACAACAGAACGCGTCATTTATTAAAAGTTTGATACCTTTTTGAAATTAATAATTTCAATTTATTTATGGCATGATGTTCAAACTTGCGGGTTGATTCACAGACATATTAATAATGTTATTAGGCTTGTGGTTGATTATAGCATTATCATGCATTTTTCAAAAGATATCTTATCTCATTTTGAATTTAAGGAAAACTTAGCATACAAACACGTATTTTATCAATTTTAATATGTTCGTAGAGATAACATGATACTCATTAAACCTGTATGCCTATCCATCATTGTTTTCCAATAAAAAAAATTTGAATTCCGACATTTACATTTTTAACAAATCTTAATCATTGTCTCACCAACAAGCAACAACTCAGATTTAGCACCCATTTTATCAGGGCCCTGATGTCAGTTTTCATCCCAGATTTCATATAACAATTAACATGTCGCCAGTTGTCAATCATTTATCCATTTCAACCAATCAAACCAGATGATACCTCCGACAAACAACAGCACGTGTATAAAGCACGTGCAACTATGTTATATAAACTATTGTCAATATACTCCGACATCAACAATAGGGCGGAGATATCTAAGTCACTGGCGACATGTCAATTAAGAGGCGCGTTCATTTCTCACACTATTATATTTTTTACCGCCTTTCAAAAGGAAACAATATGCCACAATGACTGAATTATATTTGGTACCACACTTTAAAAGGTGACAATATGCCAACAAGGGTTTGAAAATGCTACAACCACCGATTGAGCATGACCATTATACGGTATAAACACGAATGGATAGAAATAAGTCGATCACAGTGTTTGATCTGTTTATTTGGCATAACATGGAGGAGTTGGAAAAATAGGGTGTTACTCATTTGTGTATTTGCTTAAATAACAACCGACATGAAGTTGTTAACTCATTGGCTGGCGTGGCACAGTCGGTAGCGCTGCGGATTTGTAACCGGAGGCCCCGGGTTCAATCCTCTGTGGTGCCACTGAGTCGTCGTGTGTTTCTTGGGGAAGACACTTTCCCTTAGCCTCGTCAGTCGGATGGGGACATAATCTGGGCAGTCCCGTTTATCGGACTATAATGGCCGCCACTGCGACTCAAAGTTTACATAGAGTTATATAGAAAAAGGTTAAAAATGACATCTTCTCTGAAACCGCTTGAAGGATTTTGATGAAACTTAATCACAATGATATTTGGGATAGTTCATCTCAGAGTTAAGTTTTTCACAGCCGCCAGTCATCCAAGATGGTCGCCATGGCTAAAACTAGGTCAAATTTAAGGAAATTTCAAACGACATCTCCGACGAAACCACTTATTCCATTCTACTGATATATCATTTACTTGTTCCTTCGGTTGGCCTCTATCAAGTTTGTGTTTTTCGTTATCGTCGAATAAATCGTCGAATAATCAAAATGGCGGCCACGGCGACTCACAGTTTACATAGAATTATATATATAGGAAAAGGTTAAAATGACGTCTTTTCTGAAAGTCCCTCTCAGATTTGTGTTTTTCGCGGCCGCCAGTCATCCAAGATGGCCGCCATGGCTAAAACGGGGTCAAATTTAAGTAAATTTCAAACAACATCTCCTCCGAAACCACTTATTCCATTCTTGTGAAATATATACATGTTCCTTGGGTTAGCCTCTATCAAGTTTAAGTTTTTTGTTATCGTCAAATAATCAAAATGGCCGCCACGGCGACCTAAAGTTTACTTAAGAGTTATATAGGAAAAGGTTAAAAATTACATCTTCTCTGAAACCGCCTGAAAGATTTTGATGAAACTTAAGCACAATGATATTAGGGATATTCCCTCTCAGATTTGTGTTTTTTGCGGCCGCCAGTCATCCAAGATGGCCGCCATAGCTAAAACTAGGTCAAATTTAAATAAATTTCAAATGACATTTCCTCGGAAACCACTTATTCCATTCTTGTGAAATATCATATACATGTTCCTTGGGTTAGCCTCTATCAAGTTTGTGTTTTTCATTATCGTCAAATAATCAAAATTATTCAAAATGGCTTCAACGATAATCCAAAGTTTACATAGAGTTATATATAGGAAACATGTTTCTTGGGTTGACCTCTGTCATGTTTATGTTTTTGAATCACATCATGCAAGTAGAGCATCTACAGGCCCTCTTGGGCCTCTTGTTTATTATTATAATTTTTTTCGTTTAAATTTTTATTAGCTCTACTGATCAGAGATCAGCAGAGCTTATGCCGTGGTCAGGCGTCCGTCCGTCCGTCTGTCTGTCTGTCCATAATTTTTTTTTTTGTAGCAGACTACTCTGAAACTATTGAATGGATTTTCATGAAACTTTACAGAAATGTTGCCCATGAAGTCTAGTTGATCCTAGCAAATATTCATGTTGATATGAAGTCGAAGATGGCCGCCAAATCTAAAAATAGTTTTTTAAAAAACAATTTGGTAGCGACTACTTCTTGAAAACTCGAAGTGATATTGATATGGGACTAAAATGATCAGCATGACATGATGTCGGTCCCTGTCGAAAATCGTTTTGATTCGACGTTAAACATGGCTTCCAGCGGCCATCTTTGTTTACATAGAGTTATTTAATAAAAAGTTGTAGCGACTACTCAGGACTCTGAAACTACTCGCCAGATTTCCATGAAACTTCACAGGAATGTGGCACTGGATGTCTAAATGATCCTAACAACATTTCAGGTTGGTCGGAAATTCAAGATGGCCGCCACAGCTAAAAATAGATTTTCAAAAAACAAGTTTGTAGCGAGTACTTCTTGAAAACTAAAAGTGAAATTGATATGGGACTTTTTCTAAAATGATCAGTATGGAATGATGTTGATCCTTTTCTAAAATTATTTTGATGCGACGTTAAACATGGCTGCCAACGGCCATCTTTGTTTACAAAGAGTTATATAATGAAAACTTGTAGCGACTACTCCTCTGAAAGGATTTTCATGAAACTTCACAGGAATGTTGCTCTTGATGTCTAATTGATCCTAGCAAAATTTCAGGATGGCGGGAAATTGAAGATGGCCGCCACTGCTAAAAATAAATTTTCGAAAAACAAGTTTGTAGCGACTACTTCTTGAAAAATATAAGTGATATTGATATGCGTCTTTTCCTAAAATGATCAGTATGACATGATGTTGATCCTTGTTAAAAATTATTTTGATTCGATGTTAAACATGGCTGCCAGGAGCCATCTTTGTTTACATAAGAGTTATCTAGTCAAAAATGTATCGACTACTGCTCTTGACTACTTGATGGATTTTCATGAAACTTCACAGGAATGTTGCTCTTGATGTCTAATTGATTCTAGCAAAATTTCAGGTAGGCC
Organism: Cyrtodaria siliqua; assembly: GCA_037043455.1. Taxonomy (NCBI): domain Eukaryota; kingdom Metazoa; phylum Mollusca; class Bivalvia; order Adapedonta; family Hiatellidae; genus Cyrtodaria; species Cyrtodaria siliqua. The sequence continues at coordinate 9,695 of JAWPHD010005233.1, forward strand.
GGATATTCAAGATGGCCACCATGGCTAAAAATAGATTTTCAAAATACAAGTTTGTAGCGACTACTTCTTGAAAACTATATAAGTGATATTGATATGGGACTTTTTCTAAAATGATCAGTATGACATGATGTTGATCCTTGTCAAAAATTATTTTGATTTGACGTTAAACGTGGCCGCCAGCGGCCATCTTTGTTTACATAGAGTTATATAAGGAAAACTTGTAGCGACTACTCCTCTGAAACTACTTGACCGATTTTCATGAAACTTCACAGGAATGGTGATCTAGCTATCAAAAACCTATCAGTAGAGCTTCAAGGTCATTGACCTCTTCTTTATTTTTAAAAAAAAAAAAATCATTGTTATTTTTTTTTAGTTATTTTTTTTTTCTTATTTTCTTTGACCAGCCAGATCGGACCCGTAACAGCAGAGTTATGGCCCTTGATTTATTTGAAAACATATATTTTGCCTTGTTAAGATAATAGGCCTTCATTTTTAGCTCTACTGGCCAAAGGCCAGCAGAGCTTATGGGATGCCGAGTTGTCCGTCGTCCGTCCGTCCGTCCGTCCGTCGTCCGTCCGTCGTCCGTCGTCCGTCCGTTGTTAACTTTTGTCTCGTTAAGACGATAGGGCCTTCATTTTTCATCCAATCTTTACCAAACTTTAACAGGTTGTTAATATCAATGAAAGCTCGGATGAGTTCGAAAACCAGCCAGATCGGCCAAGTAACAGGGGAGTTATGGCCCTTGATTTAGTTAAAAATGCTATATTGCTATATTTTGCCTCGTTAAGACGATAGGGCCTTCATTATTCAACCTATCTATACCAAACTTTACCACATTGTTAATATCAATGAAAGCTCAGACAAGTTCGAAAACCAGCCAGATCGGACCAGTAACACCAGAGTTATGATCCTTGATTTAGTTGAAAATGCTATATTGCTATATTTTGCCTCGTTAAGATGATAGGGCCTTCGTTTTTCATCATATCTTTACCAAACTTTACCACATTGTTAATATCAATGAAAGCTCGGACAAGTTCGAAAACCAGCCATATCGAAATAGTAAGAGCGGAGTTATGGGCCTTGATTTAGTTAAAAATGCTATATTTTGCCTCGTTAAGACGATAGGGGCTTCATTGTTCATCCGATCTTTATCAAACTTTATCAGATTGTTAATGTCATTGAAAGCTCGAACAAGTTCGAAAACCAACCATATCGGACCAGTAACAGCGGAGTTGTGGCCCTTGATTTAGTTAAAAATGCTATATTTTGCCTCGTTAAGACGATAGGGGCTTCATTGTTCATCTGATCTTTACCAAACTTTATCAGATTGTTAATATCAATGAAAGCTCGAGGAAGTTCGAAAACTAGCCATATCTGACCAGTAACAGCGGAGTTATGGCCCTTGATTTAGTTAAAAATGCTATAGTCTGCCTCATTAAGACGATTGGGGCTTCATTGTTCATCCGATCTTTACCAAACTTTATCAGATTGTTAATATCAATGAAAGCTCGGACAAGTTTGAAAACCAAACATATCGGACCAGTAACAACTTAGTTATGGCCCTTGATTTAGTTCAAAACGCTATATTTTGCCTCGTTAAGACGAGAGAGCCTTCATTTTTCATCCGATCGTTACCAAACTTTTATTTTTTTAATTATTTTTTTAAATTAATATATTTTTATTTTTATTTTATTTTTTTTTAATTTTTAATTTTTTTTTAATTTTTTTTAAATTTTTTTTTAAATTTTTTCTTTTAATTTTTTTTAATTAATAATTTTTTTAGCTCTATGTTGGACCAGTCGGACCAGTAACAGAGGAGTTATGGCTCTTGATTTAGTTAAAAATGCTATATTTTGCCTCGTTAAAGGTAGGGTCTTCATTTTCATCTGATCTTTACTGAACTTTAACAGATTCTTTAGTTATGGCCCTTGATTTAGTTCAAAAGCTGCTTTTTCCCGAAACTTCCAAAAAAACGTTAATGGCAGTCACTCGCTTCATTGATGTTATAAGAGCCATGTTAGCCAGTAGAGCGTCCACAGGCCCTCTTGGGCCTCTTGTTCATCTTCATTTTCAAACTTTACCAGATTGTTAATATCAATATAAGCTCTGACAAATTTGAAAAACAGCCAGATTAGACCATTTACACAGGAGTTATGGCCCTTGATTTTCTAAAATGTGCTATATTTTGGTCTCATTAAGACGAAAGAGCCTTCATTTGGGCGGATTTCAGTGAAACATTTCAGGGATGATCAGTACCAAGCCTAGTTGTACATATCGTCACCGAGTTCCGGTTGAATGATTTTGGCTGAGTTATGTCCCTTCAAAGGTTTTAATACACAAACTTTGTCCAGACTAGTTCTCCTGAACCCCTGGCCGGAATTAAACGAAACTTTTTAGGGATGATCAGTTCCAGGTCTAGTTGTGCAAATCATCGCCGTATTCCGGTTGAATGATTTTTTGCAGAGTTATAGCCCTAAAAGGTTTTAATACACAAACATTGTCCGGACTAGTTCTCCTGAACCTCTGGCTGGATTTCAGCAAAGCTTGGCAGGGATGATCAGTACCAAGACTAGTTGCGTATATCATCGCCAAGTTTCGGTCGAATGATATTATACATAAACTTTATGATTAGCCAGTAGAGCGTCCACAGGCCCTCTTGGGCCTCTTGTTTTAAAGATGATCTATCATGAATTATTGAAAATTAATCAAAATTATACTAAGATGAGAGCGTAAAATAAAGCCTAAGGCCTAGCACCAATTCATCATTGCATTTATATGCCCAGAATGGTAAAAAATGGTCTACTACACTAAGTTTTGATCATACTGAATAAACAGGAATAGAGGAAAATAATACAGGTATATGTCACTTTCTCGAAAATGTTAACCAGTAGAACAACCTTGTGCTGTCGTCATCTTAATATTTTTGTAACTTAACAAGAATTTTAATTTATAAATTATATTTAATTTCAGGTTCACTCAATGTACTCCAGTGACAGATAGATATTCCAGCAACATCGAGTCAAACTATATTCTCAATGCTGAAACCTATACAATATTCCAACCACTTGAACAATGAGAGACTGAAAATATGCCAATTGAAAATAGACAAGAGATAGTTCAACCACATACAGACGCGAGCCTTTCCAACTACATAGAAATACGAGACCTTCCAATGTCATAAAGACGTGAAATATTTCAACAGCATAAAATTGTAACATATGTCAGCCACATAAGAGATATATCAACCAATAGAGACCTGATAGACTTCAACCAAAAGGAGATCTAAGATATTTCAACCACTTTAAGATACTTCAAAAACATACTGAATGACCTGAGATATTTCTACCATGCAGAGACCAAAAAATAAAATGTTCTAGCCGCATGATGACAATATATATTTCAACCACAGATGCTTCAGATTGAGATATTTTAACCACATAGATCTAAGATATTTCTACCACATGGATACAAAACATATTACAACAGATATAGGCCGGAGATATTTCAACCCCATGGAGATGTAAAATAATCCAACAGCAGGGCCTCGAGATGTTCCAAACACATAGAGGCTGGAGATTTTTCAACCAAGTTACAGACATGAGATACTGAGGAAAAAGACGCAGCTCTTCGCATATTTCATAAGTTGTATTATAGCCATGTATGAGCACATAAACAATGGAATGAAAAATAGATAAAACCGAGTGCACCGTCAAACATTAATGGTACGGAGCATAAATCAATCAAAAATCAAAACCAGTGTGAACTAAGATAATTATTATGTTTTTCAAGTGATCTTCTTAGCTGAATTGCCAAAGATTATGCGTTGTAATGATTAATCAGTTGTAACTCACTGATCATCTGTTACTTAGACATCCGATTATGGTGATTGATTATGGAAGTCTGTAAGCGGTCATTGGTAAAATGTAAAAATGCACTTTAATTAATGTTAAGAAACATGATTATCCAGGAGACAATCTGTCTTACCAGCTTTGTTACAATTAGATGTTTGATCAGTTTTACAATCAGCAAAATTGACTCGCATGTTATGGAGATTAACTGCGATGATAATGTAGAAAAGGGCAAATTTTGACTAGTAATATATATGATTAATTCAGTGAACTCTTTTCGCTTTTCACACAATTTGATAAGAAGGTTGATATAGATTGTGTTGCATATCATATTCAGTGCGATTTTTCCTAGACCACACTTGAGTTTACCCTTTTAAGAGTTTGCTTCAATAAGATCGAGGATAATTTTGACAGTGAGTGAAATCAAAGAATGTGACAACAACAACATTTACAGTATTGACTTATGTTGTAAGTGAAACCAAAATCATTTGAGTAAAACAATCATATTTTTAGCATATTCTGGTGTTTATTATGTATCAAAAATGTGATATAGGGTCCTATAGAAACCACAGCGTCCGAACGCAATGGCATCATAGGTCCGCACTGTACTTGATAATACAAAGAAAGAGACAAAAACCAAGAGAAAGGGTGGTGAAGACAGGGTTACCGACTTGGAACGGTCAGTAGGCAATAAGGTCTACTGGTTAGCTTGAATCGATTTTATATGCGCACAATCTCGCTATTATCCTGTCCTCAGCGCCCAAATAGACAAGACAGTGTAAACAAAACTACATCCCATCAAAAGGAATTCTCTAACAATAAAGTTCACATCCGGAGAAACTAACTAAAGAAACACATACAAAATAATAAACATCTCAGGATGTATCCAGAATCGTAATGAACAACCATAGTAGTTGTAGCTAAAGAGAAAACCAATCTCTCTACGACCAGAAAACCCGAGGGACGAAAGCTCATGCACCCTCAAGGCACATTCAATTTTGCATGAATTATTGTGTTGTAAATGAAATGATTACTTATATCATATGATGTTATACATTTTGCATCAATGTCGTATATTTAATACGCCCAATATACTAAGATTTCTACCGAAATGGTTATAATTTTTAGCTCTACTGACCGAAGGCCAGCAGAGATTTGGTTATAATTTTTAGCTCTACTGACCGATGGCCAGCAGAGATTATGGGATAGCGAGTTGTCTGTCGTCCATTAACTTTTGTCTTGTTCACACGATAGGGACTTCATTATAACTCGGATGTTTACGAAACTCTGCCAGTGTCTTTATATCAATAAAAGCTTGGATTTGTTCGAGAACCAGCAAGATCAGATTAGTAACACCAGAGTTATGGCCCTTGTTTTGCTGAAAAATGCCATATTAAGCCTTATTTACACTCTAGCGCCTTCATTTTGTATTTGATCTTTATGAAACTTTGTCGATGTTTTTATATCAATGGAAGCTCAGCCAGATCGGATCAGTAACACCAGAGTTATGACCCTTGTTTTGCTAAAAAGTGCCAAATTAAGTCTTGTTTACACTCTGGCACCTGCATTTTGTATTTGACCTTTACAAAACTTTGCCAGTGTATTTATATCAATGAAAGCTCAGATCTGTTCGAAAACCAGCCAGATCAGATTTGTAACACCAGAGTTGTGGCCCTTGTTTTGTTGAAAAGTGTGATTTTCTGCCTAGTTAACACTCTAGCACTTTCATTTATTATTTGATCTGTACCAAACTAACACAGCTCGTTAATATCAACAAAAAATCAGACAAGCTTAAAAACCAGCCAGATCGGACCATATACACTGGAGTTACGGCCCTTGTTTTTGCTAAAAAAATGCCATATTGTGCCTTGTGAACACTCGTATCACCTTCTTTTATTATTTGATCTTTACCAAATTTCCATAGATCGTTAGTAGCAATGAAATCTGTAAGTGAAACACAAATATTCTTGTGTATATATAAATACAAAAAAGCAATAGCCTAGAAAGCCTCAAAGAAGGTACACATCAAAATTGGATTAGTAACACCAGAGTTATGCCCCTTGATTTAGTTAAACATGCTGTATTTTGCCACATTAAGAAGATAGGTCCTTCGTTTGGCTAAATTTTAATGAACTGCATGGATGATCAGTACCAAATATGGTTATGCATATCGTCCACGCATTCCGGTTGAATGTTTTTTGACAGGGGTTAAACACATATCCGGACCATATTTCATGAACCCCAGACCGAAAATCAACAAAACTTTGCAGAGGTGATCAGTACCAAGCCTACTTATGCATGTCATAGCTGTATTTTTGTTGAAGATTTTTGGCCCTTTAATGGCTTTAATACACACATATTGTCCGGACTAGTTCTCCTGATCCCCAGTTTGGATATCAGTGGAACTTTGCAGGGATAATCAGTACCTGACCTAGTTGTGCATGCCATCGCCGTGTTCCGGTTGAATGATTTTTTGCGGAGTTATAGCGCTTTAAAGGTTTGCATACACTAACATTGTACATGCTAGCTCTGCTGAATGCTGGACTGGATTTCAACGAAACTTGGCAGTGATGAGCAGTAGCAAGCCTAGTTGCACTTATCATCACCATGTTTTTGTTGAATGATTTTTGACAATTATTGCCCCTTATACATAAACTTTGTCCAGAATTAGTCTTCCCAAACTCCTGACTGGATTTCAGTGAAACTTGGCAAGTATGATCAGTTTCAAGCCTAGTTGCGCATATCACAGACTCCACAGAGCCAGTAGAGCGATACAGGCCCTCTTGGGCGGGCCTCTTGTTTGTAGATCTGTTTCGACAACACGTTTTTATGCGCCCGTTTGAAAAAGAGTACATGGTATGGGGTTATTTAAGGTCTTTATCATGACACCGCATATGCAGACTTGGAAACGTGGTTCTATCTTGCCATTCACCATATTTTATCTTGATGTAGATGGAGGATGAGCCTTGCACGTTCATTCCTTTTAGGCGACATATAACCTTTCATGTGTTGGTGCGTCTTAAAACCCAATTCAATTCAGTTCGTCCGACAATAAGCAATTACACATGCTGCATGATAACTTTGAAACCATAACGCTCATGAATTTTCATAGGTACATTGCCCTTGAGGAGAGGAAACATGTTATTTTCTACGCTTGGTAGAACAAGTGTCAAGATTGCCATCCCTTATATGGAAATACACATTGTGTGATAACTTCAAAAACATGACACCCACATTCATGAAACGTTAATAGATAAATTGTCCCTTGGCGAGCGTAGAAACCTTTTGTTTTTGGGTTAACAGGTTGCAATGATCTTAATAAAATATGCATTCTGCGAGATAACTCTGAAAGCACAACACCATATAAAACTTTGTTGGTATATTGCCCTTTAAGATAGGTGGAAGCCTATTGCTTTTGGGATCAGTTGATCATCAAGGTCACATTAACCTGACAATGACCCAGTTCTGAGAAACACTCCTTCCACTGTAATTTGTCACTGTTAGACATACAATCATGGAACTTTACGGAAATAGTACCCCTGTTAAAACAATGACTTCTATTCATGTTTGGGCTAGAAGGTCAACGTTTAAGGCATTTGACATTGCCTTGATCAATGCATTATAGTGTAAGGATATAAAATGAATGAAAACGAATGAAATTTTTTTTGAAACAATGTAGTTTGTTTGTGTGGTGTTTTACGTCCTTTTCAATACACGCAATGTTATATATGACTTTTTTGTGGTGGAGGCAGACCACCCATACTTTTCCTGGGTAGAACCAGTACTGTACACCTCCCGCCATCCGTAACAATCGACACTTACTCACTTAAAGTCGAGCTCAATGGTATGTAGGAAAACAGGTTCCCATGGGGAAAAACAGTGCAGTATCAATAACTGTTAGGCTATGCACGAGTCACATTACTATGTTAACGACCAATCGCAAGGCAACACATCATACTCAAATCTGAATCTGAGATGCTAAGTTAAAGGGACACACGGCAATCTTGATTTTTTAAAAACTCACGGCGTCCCGTTAGTTTTCCTCTTAATTTGCATTTGTTCAATCATTAATATTAATTGTTAGAATAGTTCAAAGCAAATTATTTTTGCATATTACTAACTTTTTATAATATTGCACCAGTAATATATTAAAAAATTTGGTAAAATAGGGAAAGAAAGTTGAAATTTCAATTTTTTATTTAATTATATGCAAGCATATTTAAAGTCAAAATGACGCAGGATAAGTAAATTGAGGAGCAAATTTAAATGTTTGAATAAATCTCAAGATTGCCATGTGTCCCTTTAAAATCAGATCTGAGTTAAAATATTCAATCTTATACAAACTGGTTGATTTTACTTTTTTACTTTTTTTTTTTTGGTTTGATATTTTGACTAATACTTACTTGGAAGATTTTTTTCTTTTTCATTACCTTAAAACATATTTAGAGAAATTTCCCAGTCAGAAAATGGGAGAATTTTCCCAAAACATTTTGGGAACATTTTCCCAATAACATTTGGGAAAATTTTCCCAAAAACAATTTGGGAGAATTTTCCCATTTTATTTTGGGAAAAGATTTTATTTCATTAAATTATAAACATAATGGCATATTTAATTGTCAACACTGCAATGGAAGATGTTTCCAAGCTTTGAAGTTTTGTTTTAGCTTTTAAGAAATAACTCATTTTCCCATGGGAAAATTTTCCCAAATTACAATATTGGGAAAATATTCCCATGGGAAAATATCAAAGTGCTCGTATCGCTGTAAAACTTCATCATAGACCCTAAATATGAAAGCCGCATACTATTTTGACATTATATTGCAAGATAAATACTTTCTGTTTTTCCCATGGGAAAACTGCCCAAGTCATTTCCCATGGGAATATATTGTCCCATGGGAAAGACCCTTTCCCATGGGAAAAAAGCTTTTCCCATGGGAAAATAGGCTTTTCCCATGGGAAAGGTCAACTTTGCGTCAAATTTCTCGGAAAAATTAAAGTGTCACCAATGAAATAGAATATAATTTTACAATCATTTGATATGTGCTTTCATATGATATAGTCGAAAGCGCCCTAGCTCATTCGGAATTACTTGCTGTTTTTGCCAAAAACCGGCACGGCAAAAAAAAAACGGCGGCTGTTTCTATCGTTATAAAGAATGTCCTTGGACAGGATTAGTCAATCACATTTAATACAACCAGTGCATATATATGAATAAATCTAGTTTTAATCAACTGGTGGGTCAAATGAACAATAGATGCTCTCAACTGATCAATAGTTGTGTCTCTAAATGGCTCTGTAAATGTTGGGTAATTTTGAAGACCCACCTATTCACTTGGGACCCGATAATATATATATCGTACACACATATATATATATGAATATATATATATATATTTTATGAATTTTATTCTCTCAAATAATAGATATTTATAATTTATTGTATCAGTATTGATCTGGCGTTTTTCTATGTTGAATGTTTGTATAGGTACCTGCGGTTATAAGTATGTAATCTGTATCCTCTATCGTATCAATGTACGCTATGGTTGTCGTTAGTTATTTGACGGACAATCCCGAAGATATCCGACGTGTTCAATAGTAAGGCCTTAAGAATCACCCGGTTTCTAAAATCAATCTGTTTTAGGTTGACTGGTAAGTGGTTAGTAACAAATATTTCTCCACGTATATATATATATATATATATATATATATATATATATAATTATATATTTATATATTTACATTTATTTATTTATTTATTTATTTATTGATTTATTTATTGACTGATTTATATATTGATTTATTGTTTGATTTATTTATTTATTTATTTATTTATTTATTTATTTATTTATTTATTTATTTATTTATTTATTTATTTATTATTTATATTGATATATATATTTCCAAATCTAACAAGCAAATGTACTTTATCTTATAGAGCGATCAAAACCATGACAATCAAATATTCACCTTGGCAACGTTGCTCAGCAGTACTCTAATATACAATATGATGGGCGCGTTAAACGAAGATGCTCTACTCAAACTCAAGTATCCTTTAATAATTTAGATGCACGATAACATCTCTAAATGGACAATACTTAGCGTCTATGAGATTGTTACTGAAGATAGTAAGGTAAAATACAATTGTAATGTGAAATTTAGTATTGAAATGCCAAATAAACATGCAGCTAAAATTGTCTTAACGTAGAGTGTACCATATTAAACAATTTGATAATGTAAACACATGTATAGGTGAAATATATCCTTTTCACAATTTTAATAATTTAAAACTGAACATCATTCATGCGAATCGTATCGCTAGTGAAGTAATTAGCCCTATGAACGAAATATTCCTTCTGAATTTATTAGAAACACATCATTTGGAATTCGGTTCATGAAAACATTCATGATTAAAGAAAGTAGTAGCTATTATGTTCTTAACAAGACAATCTTTATTACGGAAATTGCCAAAAACATGAAAATGTCAGAGAAAAAGACTGAATTGGCAGACGCTGACTTCGATCTTTATTTCCCAGAGTTTATTCTTGCGTTGCGAGACTTTATGCTGGATCTTAAAGATGATGATGACAATAGAGATATTACATCGGATGAGTATCTTGAAAATTGTCTTAAACTTCGTACTGGTGAAGAGGAGGCCACAAAAAGATCCAACGAACCGAAAAGATGTATGCGAAAATATTTCAAGAAAAGAAAATGCTTCGTATTTGACCAACCAGGCAATAAACAAGTCCTGAAAAACCTTGAAAACCTTCAAGACAAAGATCTAGACGATGGATTTGTTGAGTGTACAAACAAGTTCCTCAATTACGTGCATAACAAATGTGAACCACTTTGTTTATTAAATGGACGACCCGTAAATGGAAGAAGTAAGAAATATATATAATCTATATAATACTAAATTATATCTATATCTATATTATAAATACATGCGACACAACACAGAGTGTATGCTTAGCAATAATGCATAGTATATATGCATTAAAACAACGATACGGCAAATTGCTCACCAATATTAATAAACGTGGATGAACAGTATGTTAAAATGTATTTCGTCGTCATTTTAAACTGCGTTTACTTACTTGTAGTCAGTATAATCAGTCATAATATGCATGCACACGAAAAACACGATCAATTGTAAATGTAACTTATGTTCAAAAGAATTAATGATATTGTATCTTAACCAACTTATACTAAAGTATTCTAGGATGCACGATTTGTTGTGTTCGGCATTTATTTTCTAAAGTATAGATTACCTTCATTTATAGATTTTAATGCATGTCGTGATCAGAACGCCCTATCCGTTGAGGATTTTAGTATACAATGGAGTCGTAGAGAAAATGCGAACTTCCTTACTACTTGGGAAAAAATCAGTTCATAAAATTATAGATACCCGGATATCCGTATTAACTTTTTATAATGCTAACATACTAACCCCTCATTACTTCCTCAGAGACCTAGCTTTTCGTTTCGTAATTTAAAATCGGGAATTCAAGAATTTCATAATGAATTTGTTTACCTTCAATTATAGATTTTAATGCATGTCGTGACCAGAACGCCCTATCCGTTGAGGATTTTAGTATACAATGGAGTCGTAGAGAAAAGGCGAACTTCCTTACTACTTGGGAAAACATCAGTTCATAAAAGTATAGATACCCGTATTAACTTTTTATAATGCTAACATGCTAACCCCTCTTTACTTCCTCAGAGACCTAGCTTTTCGTTTCGTAATTTAAAATCGGGAATTCAAGAATTTCATAATACATTTGTTTTAGTTCCTGCTGATAAAGAAACTAATAATGTAATTATTGTTTGACGACTACATTACGTCAATGTTTTATCTCTGGAACTCGGGAGCACTAATACCTATACACCAGATCTATCTACTCAAGGAGATGTTGTTTCGACGCGTATCACTGAATGCACGACTTCCAAGGCTTGGGTAGACGAAAAGCAAAACAAGCTTCATACTATGTACTGATTCTCAAATTACATAAACACCCTTATAAAGCCCGATTTATTTAAAATTCTAGTGCCTGCACAACTGTAAACATGTCCAAACTTTTAACTTCTTGTCTTACTACCGTTAAAGATCATGTAAGCAATACTGTACTAAAGCTTATGCCAACTCGCGGATTAATTTAATTAGGTCCATACAAAATTCAATTTTCAATTTGCCATAAACGTCAAGTTTCATCTATAAGTACTTATGATTTTTCAACACTTTATACAGCCTTGCCACATCACCTTATCAAAGACGAACATATTGCTCTTATTAAAAACATATTCGCTAGAGAAAAAACTACATGTTGGCCTGTTAAATAGTAATACCAAAGCGTGTTTTACTACAGACAGATTAGGCAATTATACTATATGGACTTGCCAAGAAGTTTGTGAAGCACTCATTTTCCTATTAGATAATATTTTCGTCAGGTATGGAACTACCGTTGTTGGTATCCCTATGGTTACTAACTGTGCACCCTTAATCGTTTTTCTAGTGCTTGATGTCGAGGTGAGGAGTTTAGTATTCGTAATATTTGTATCACTAAGAAGCTACTCATTCAGGGCTACCGATAACTTCGAAAAACATTTGCAAAATAACTGTATTATCATAACTCTGATCTACTTTTAAAGTAATTCAAAAACACATTTGCGACTAAGACTATCACAAACTGACTTCTATGGGGATGTGATTTACAAACTTCGTATGAACCTTGGTCATAATCATGTTCATAAAATATGTATTATACTTGTTTAACAGTTTATCAAAAGAGGTTATGACCCTTTCATGTGGCAACGTACAGCATGTTTAGTGGTTGACCCATTTACAGTTGGCCTGTGCTTTCCTCTTTGATTGTGCGATGACAGGACAGATTTTGGATCCTCTGATGACGTCTACCTAAATCCTCAAAGGACGGTAGCGTATAATGCTTGTCTTAAATCTTGTATTGTCGTACCCTTGTTGCGCTGGCTTCTGCCAAGTCATTGAATAATTTGTGATTGTCTATGCTTCTTTTTGTTTTTATTCATATTTAAATGGACATGTATGTGTTATACCTGTATTGCCTATTAAAACTGTATTTTGTCAAAGCATATAACCTGGCGGGGATATTTTTATTTACACTGTTCCTTTTTTTGGGATGACAGTAGGGTAATTGTGAGGTTTGATACACCCTAGAACCTGGTTCAAACCCCCAGCGGCCATTTTTGCCAATGAGCGTTCCAAGCCGGTAGCAATACTATATGGACATTTGTAATTCATTTACAAAATAAAGCCGAATGTCCAATGCTCTTAAATTATACACGATCAAAGCATTCCAAAGACATATCAAGGGTTTTAAGATATATGACTAAAAAGAACAATACAATAGAACTAGAATGATACTTAACTGACTATTTTTTTATTTTCAGAAAAGCTCTTAAAAACAATGTTAAGTGTCTAGTCATAGTCCTCGAAGTTTTTAAAAGTGATTATTATGATGTTTATCATTTCAGTGTTTGCAAGTCAAGTCACATACTATATTGGTGCTATAAGAGCTGGTGATGTGCCATGTGTCGAGAGCGCTCTCAGATCGATGTCTCTTATTGAAAACGAAAGAGCTGTAAAGAAAGCCATTGAAACATACATCAAACAAATGAACTGCAAATTGTCAATTACAACGCCTGACGAGAAGACCTTTCTAGACGTGCACTTTGGTTGCAAATGTATTGCCTTTGATGTGTTTCAAAAAGTATCCGTCATGGATAAAGGAAATAAATATAAGATGGAATTAGATGTAAGTGTCATACAAATATTCATTTAATTTTGTACATATGTATTGTATTTATAACTGCAAGAATAAATAATAAAAGAAGTGAAAAGTCTGATGTGCGCAATTGAAAACAAATATTAAAAACATTATAGAGTATCGATTTTAAATGAACATTTTCCGAGCTAACACGATATGTATACCTGTTCCATCAATTAAATTAATCATCCAAATCTTTCCTTACGCATGATTGTCTTAAAATAAATAGTGAAAAGGCGATTCCTTTGAAACAACGAAAACTAACAAAAGAGAATAGAAGCAGGCTCATGATAATTAAGTCTGTTCGTGAAAGGTTATAATAGTTGATACACCTCTTACGACCCATAGCGATGATTTAAGCGGTATTCTACATTAAAGTCGCTAAATTGGGCTCGATAATTGCAATGGAGCAGTAAGTAATAACACTTGTTACAGCCGTCACACAGCACGAAAACGGAATTTTACGTTAACGCCTCAACATTCGGGCTCGATTACCACAACAAACAATTTCAAATTAATAACAATACTGATTTGTAATCAGGACGACTTTTTACAGTCGCCACACGGCACTGAACAAAGGCAAGTGTGATACTAAGAGGGTATCCCTTGAAAGAAAAGTACACAAGCCATATATAGCAGCAGCACATTCCGTTCATGAGCGATTATATTAGGTGCCACACTCCTCACGCCTTCACATTCCGTTCATGAGATATTATATTAGGTGCAACTCCCCTCACGCCTTCACATTCCGTTCATGAGATATTATATTAAGTGCAAGAACCCTCACGCCTTTAAATTCCGTTCATGAGATATTATATTAGGTGCACCACCCCTCACGCCTTCACATTCCGTTCATGAGATATTATATTAGGTGCAACACCCCTCACGCCTTCACATTCCGTTCATGAGATATTATATTATGTGCAAGACATCCCACGACTTCACATTCCGTTCATGGAATATTATATCAGGTGCAAGACCCCTCACGCCTTTACATTATGTTCATGAGATATTATATTAGGTGCTACACCCCTCAAGCCTTCACATTCCATTAAAGAGATATTATATTAGGTGCAAGACCCCTCACGTCTTCACATTCCGCCCATGAAATATTACATTAGTTGCAAGACCCCTCACGCTTTCACATTCCGTTCATGAGATATTAGAGGGCTGGCGTGGCTCAGTCGGTAGCGCGGCGGATTTGTAACCGGAGGCCCCGGGTTCAATCCTCCGTGGTGCCACTGAGTTTCGTCGGTGTGTTCTTAGGCAAGACACTTTTCCTTAGCCTCGTCCGTCGGATGGGGACGTAAACCGGGCGGTCCCGTGTGTCGGTCTATCCTCCGAGCACGTTAAAGAACCATAGGAATCTATTCGATAAGAAGAGTAGGGCACGGTTCCTGGATTCCTATGTATCCTTCCCCTCTCTCTGGGGCGGCTCTAAATAACCTATACTGTGTTGATGAGCCGTTAAACAACATTCAATTCAATTCAATTCAATTCATGAGATATTATATTATGTGCAAGACATCCCACGCCTTCACATACCGTTCATGGAATATTATATCAGGTGCAAGACCCCTCACGCCTTTACATTCTGTTCATGAGATATTATATTAGGTGCTACATCCCTTAAGCCTTCACATTCTATTCAAGAGATATTATATTAGGTGCAATACCCATCACGATTTCACATTCCATTCATGAGATATTATATTAAGTGCAACTCTCCTCATGCCTTCACATTACGTTCATCAAATATTATATTAGGTGCAAGACCCATCACGTATTCACATTCCGCTCATGAAATATTACATTAGTTGCAAGACCCCTCACGCCTTCACATTCCGTTCATGAGATATTATATTAGGTGCAAGACCCCTCACGCTTTCACATTCCGTTCATGAACTATTATATTAGGTGCAAGAACCCTCACGCCTTCACATTCCGTTCATGAGATATTATACTAGGTGCAAGACACCTCACGCCTTCACATTCCGATCATGAGATATTAATTTACGTGCAAGACACGTTACGCTTTCACATTCCGGTCATGAGATATTATATTAGGTGCAAGACACCTCACGCCTTTACATTCTGTTCATGAGATATTATATTAGGTGCTACACCCCTTACGCCTTCACATTCCATTTAGGAGATAATATATGAGGTGCAACACCCCTCACGCCTTCACATTCCGTTTGTGAGATATTATATTAGGTGCAAGACTCCTCACGTTTTCACATTCCGCTAATGTGATATTATATTAGGTGCAAGATCCTCACGCCTTCACATTCCGTTCATGAGATATTATATTAGGTGCAAGACCCCTCACGTCTTCACATTCCGTTCATGAGATATTATATTAGGTGAAACACGCCTCATGCCTTCACATTCCGATCATGAGGTTTTTATATTAGTTGAAACACGCCTCACGCCTTCCTTCACATTCCGTTAATGAGATATTATATTAGGTGCAAGACACCTTACGCTTTCACATTCCGGTCATGAGATATTATATCAGGTGCAAGACACCTCACGCCTTGACATTCTGTTCATGAGATATTATATTAGGTGCTACACACCTCACGCCTTCACATTCCATTTAGGAGATATAACATTAGGTGCAACACCCCTTACGCCTTCACATTCCGTTCATGAGATAGTATATTAGGAGCAAGACACCTCACGTCTTCACATTCCGTTAATGAGATATTATATTAGTTGCAAGACCCCTCACGCCTTCACATTCCGTTCATGAGATATTATATTATGTGCAAGATCCCTCAAGCCTTCACATTCCGTTCATAAGATAATATATTAGGTGCAAGACCCTCACGCCTTCACATTCCGTTCATGAGATATTATATTAGGTGCAAGACCCTTCACGCCTTCCAATTCCGTTCATGAAATATTATATTAGGTGCTACACCCCTCAAGCCTTCACATTCCATTCAAGAGATATTATATTAGGTGCAAGACCCATCACGATTTCACATTCCATTCATGAGATATTATATTAAGTGCAACACTCCTCACGCCTTCACATTATGTTCATCAAATATTATATTAGGTGCAAGACCCCTCACGTCTTCACATTCTGCTCATGAAATATTACATTAGTTGCAAGAACCCTCACGCCTTGACATTCTGTTCATGAGATATTATATTAGGTGCTACACATCTCACGCCTTCACATTCCATTCAGGAGACATTACATTAGGTACAACACCCCTTGCGCCTTCACATTCCGTTCATGAGATAGTATATTAGGAGCAAGACCCCTCACGTCTTCACATTCCGTTAATGAGATATTATATTAGTTGCAAGACCCCTCACGCCTTCACATTCCGTTCATGAGATATTATATTATGTGCAAGATCCCTCAAGCCTTCACAATCCGTTCATAAGATAATATATTAGGTGCAAAACCCTTCACGCCTTCACATTCCGTTCATGAAATATTATATTAGGTGCTACATCCCTCAAGCCTTCACATTACATTCAAGAGATATTATATTAGGTGCAAGACCCATCACGATTTCACATTCCATTCATGAGATATTATATTAAGTGCAACTCTCCTCACGCCTTTACATTATGTTCATCAAATATTATATTTGGTGCAAGACCCCTCACGTCTTCACATTCCGCTCATGAAATATTACATTAGTTGCAAGAACTCTCACGCCTTCACATTATGTTCATGAGATATTATATTAGGTGCAACACCCCTCACGCCTTCACATTCCGTTCATAAGATATTATATTATGTGCAAGACATCCCACGCCTTCACATTCCGTTCGTGGAATATTATATCAGGTGCAAGACCCCTCACGCCTTTACATTCTGTTCATGAGATAGTATATTAGGTGCTACACCCCTCAAGCCTTCACAATCCATTCAAGAGATATTATATTAGGTGCAAGACCCATCACGATTTCACATTCCATTCCTGAGATATTATATTAAGTGCAACTCTCCTCACGCCTTCACATTATGTTCATCAAATATTATATTTAGTGCAAGACCCCTCACGTCTTCACATTCCGCTCATGAAATATTACATTAGTTGCAAGAACCCTCACGCCTTCACATTATGTTCATGAGATATTATATTAGGTGCAACACCCCTCACGCCTTCACATTCCGTTCATAAGATATTATATTATGTGCAATACATCCCACGCCTTCACATTCCGTTAGTGGAATATTATATCAGGTGCAAGACCCCTCGCGCCTTTACACTCTGTTCATGAGATATTATATTAGGTGCTACACCCCTCAAGCCTTCACATTCCATTCAAGAGATATTATATTAGGTGCAAGACTCCTCACGCCTTCACATTCCGTTCATGAGATATTATATTAGGTGCAAGATCCTCACGCCTTCACAGTCCGTTCATGAGATATTATATTAGGTGCAAGACCCCTCACGTCTTCACATTCCGTTCATGAGATATTATATTAGGTGAAACACGCCTCACGCCTTCACATTCCGATCATGAGGTTTTTATATTAGTTGAAACACGCCTCACGCCTTCCTTCACATTCCGGTCATGAGATATTATATCAGGTGCAAGACACCTCACGCATTGACATTCTGTTCATGAGATATTATATTAGGTGCTACACACCTCACGCCTTCACATTCCATTTAGGAGACATTACATTAGGTACAACACCCCTTACGCCTTCACATTCCGTTCATGAGATAGTATATTAGGAGCAAGACCCCTCACGTCTCTTCACATTCCGTTAATGAGATATTATATTAGTTGCAAGACCCCTCACGCCTTCACATTCCGTTCATGAGATATTATATTATGTGCAAGATCCTTCAAGCCTTCACATTCCGTTCATAAGACAATATATTAGGTGCAAAACCCTTCACGCCTTCACATTCCGTTCATGAAATATTATATTAGGTGCTACATCCCTCAAGCCTTCACATTCCATTCAAGAGATATTATATTAGGTGCAAGACCTATCACGATTTCACATTCCGTTCATGAGATATTATATTAAGTGCAACTCTCCTCACGCCTTTACATTATGTTCATCAAATATTATATTTAGTGCAAGACCCCTCACGTCTTCACATTCCGCTCATGAAATATTACATTAGTTGCAAGAACCCTCACGCCTTCACATTATGTTCATGAGATATTATATTAGGTGCAACACCCCTCACGCCTTCACATTCCGTTCATAAGATATTATATTATGTGCAAGACATCCCACGCCTTCACATTCCGTTCGTGGAATATTATATCAGGTGCAAGACCCCTCACGCCTTTACATTCTGTTCATGAGATATTATATTAGGTGCTACACCCCTCAAGCCTTCACATTCCATTCAAGAGATATTATATTAGGTGCAAGACACATCACGATTTCACATTCCATTCATGAGATATTATATTAAGTGCAACTCTCCTCACGCCTTCACATTACGTTCATCAAATATTATATTAGGTGCAAGACCCATCACGTCTTCACATTCCGCTCATGAAATATTACATTAGTTGCAAGACCCCTCACGCCTTCACATTCCGTTCATGAGATATTATATTAGGTGCAAGACCCCTCACGCTTTCACATTCCGCTCATGAGATATTATACTAGGTGCAAGACATCCCACGCCTTCACATTGCGTTCATGGACTATTATATAAGGTGCAAGACCACTCACGCCTTTACATTCTGTTCATGAGATATTATATTAGGTGCTGCACCCCTCAAGCCTTCAAATTCCATTCAATAGATATTATATTAGGTGCAAGACCCATCACGATTTCACATTCCATTCATGAGATATTATATTAAGTGCAACTCCCCTCACGCCTTCACATTACGTTCATCAAATATTATATTAGGTGCAAGACCCATCACGTCTTCACATTCCGCTCATGAAATATTACATTTGTTGCAAGACCTCTCACGCCTTCACATTCCGTTCATGAGATATTATATTAGATGCAAGACCCCTCACGCTTTCACATTCCGCTCATGAACAATTATATTAGGTGCAAGAATCCTCACACTTTTACATTCCGTTCATGAGATATTATATTAGGTGCAAGACACCTCACGCCTTCACATTCCGATCATGAGATATTAATCTAGGTGCAAGACACCTTACGCTTTCACATTCCGTTCATGAGATATTATATCAGGTGCAAAACACCTCACGCCTTTACATTCTGTTCATGACATATTATATTAGGTGCTACACCCCTCACGCCTTCACATTCTATTTAGGAGATAATATATGAGGTGCAACACCCATCACGCCTTCACATTCCGTTCATGAGATATTATATTAGGTGCTAGACTCCTCACGTTTTCACATTCCGCTAATGTGATATTATATTAGTTGCAAGACTCCTCCCGCCTTCACATTCCGTTCATGAGATATTATATAGGGTGCAAGACCCCTCAAGCCTTCACATTCCGTTGATGAGATATTACATTAGGTGCAAGACCCCTCACGCCTTCACATTCCGTTCATGAAATATTATATTAGGTGCTACACCCCTCAAGCCTTCACATTCCATTCAAGACATATTATATTAGGTGCAAGACCCATCACGATTTCACATTCCATTCATGAGATATTAAATTAAGTGCAACTCTCCTCACGCCTTTACATTATGTTCATCAAATATTATATTTCGTGCAAGACCCCTCACGTCTTCACATTCCGCTCATGAAATATTACATTAGTTGCAAAAACCCTCACGCCTTCACATTCAGTTCATGAGATATTATATTAGGTGCAACACCCCTCACGCCTTCACATTCCGTTTATGAGATATTATACTAGGTGCAAGACATCCCACACCTTCACATTGCGTTCATGGAATATTATATCAGGTGCAAGACCCCTCACGCCTTTACATTCTTCATGAGATATTATATTATGTGCTACACCCCTCAAGCCTTCAAATTCCATTCAATAGATACTATATTAGGTGCAAGACCCATCACGATTTCACATTCCATTCATGAGATATTATATTAAGTGCTACTCTCCTCACGCCTTCATATTACGTTCATCAAATATTATATTAGGTGCAAGACCCATCACGTCTTCACATTCCGCTCATGAAATATTACATTTGTTGCAAGATACCTCACGCCTTCACATTCCGATCATGAGATATTAATCTAGGTGCAAGACACCTTACGCTTTCACATTCCGTTCATGAGATATTATATCAGGTGCAAAACACCTCACGCCTTTACATTCTGTTCATGACATATTATATTAGGTGCTACACCCCTCACGCCTTAACATTCCATTTAGGAGATAATATATGAGGTGCAACACTCATCACGCCTTCACATTCCGTTCATGAGATATTATATTAGGTGCTAGACTCCTCACGTTTTCACATTCCGCTAATGTGATATTATATTAGTTGCAAGACTCCTCACGCCTTCACATTCCGTTCATGAGATATTATATAAGGTGCAAGACCCCTCAAGCCTTCACATTCCGTTCATGAGATATTATATTAGGTGCAAGATCCTCACGCCTTCACATTCCTTTCATGAGATATTCTTTAGGTGCAAGACCCCTCACGTCTTCACATTCCGATCATGAGGTATTATATTAGTTGAAACACGCCTCACGCATTCCTTCACATTCCGTTTATGAGATATTATATTAGGTGCAAGACACCTTACGCTTTCACATTCCGGTCATGAGATATTATATCTGGTGCAAGACACCTCACGCCTTGACATTCTGTTCATGAGATATTATATTAGGTGCTACACACCTCACGCCTTCACATTCCATTTAGGAGATATTACATTAGGTGCAACACCCCTTACGCCTTCACATTCCGTTCATGAGATAGTATATTAGGTGCAAGACCCCTCTCGTCTTCACATACCGTTAATGAGATATTATATTAGTTGCAAGACCCCTCACGCCTTCACATTCCGTTCATGAGAAATTATACTATGTGCAAGATCCCTCAAGCCTTCACATTCCGTTTATAAGATAATATATTAGGTGCAAGACCCTGACGCCTTCACATTCCGTTCATGAGATATTATATTAGATGTAAGACCCCTCACGCCTTCACATTCCGTTCATGAAATATTATATTAGGTGCTACACCCCTCAAGCCTTCACATTCCATTGAAGAGATATTATATTAGGTGCAAAACCCATCACGATTTCACATTCCATTCATGCGATATTATATTAAGTGCAACTCTCCTCACGCCTTCACATTATGTTCATCAAATATTATATAAGGTGCAATACCCCTAACGTCTTCACATTCCGCTCATGAAATATTACATTAGTTGCAAGACCCCTCACGCCTTCAGACTCCGTTCATGAGATATTATATTATGTTCAACACTCCTCACGCCTTCACATTCCGTTCATAAGATATTATATTATGTGCAAGACATCCCACGCATTCACATTCCGTTCGTGGAATATTATATCAGGTGCCAGACCCCTCACGCCTTTACATTCTGTTCATGAGATATTATATTAGGTGCTACACCCCTCAAGCCTTCACATTCCATTCAAGAGATATTATATTAGGTGCAAGACCCATCACGATTTCACATTCCATTCATGAGATATTATATTAAGTGCAACTCTCCTCACGCCTTCAAATTACGTTCATCAAATATTATATTAGGTGCAAGACCCCTCACGTCTTAACATTCCGTTAATGGATATTATATTAGTTGCAAGACCCCTCACGCCTTCACATTCCGTTCATGAGATATTATACTATGTGCAAGATCCCTCAAGCCTTCACATTCCGTTCATAAGATATTATATTAGGTGCAAGACCCTCACGCCTTCACATTCCGTTCATGAGATATTATATTAGGTGCAAGACCCCTCACGCCTTCACATTCCGTTCATGAAATATTGTATTAGGTGCAAGACCCCTCACGCCTTCACATTCCGTTCTTGAGATATTAAATTAGGTGAAACACGCCTCACGCCTTCATAATCCGTTCATGCGGTATTATATTAGCTGAAACATGCCTCACGATATTCACATTCCGTTCATTAGATATTATATTAGGTGCTACACCCCTCACGCCTTCAAATTCCGTTCATGAGATATTATATTAAGTGCAAAACGCCTCGCGCCTACATATTATGTTTATGATAGATTATATTACTTGCAATTCCTCTCACGCCTCCACATTATGTTTATTAGAGATTATATCGTGTGCAACACGCCTCACGATATTCACATTCCGTTCATGAGATATTATATTAGGTGCTACACCCTCACGCCTTCACATTCCGTTCATGAGATATTATATTAAGTGCAAAACGCCTCACGCCTCCACATTCTGTTGAGGAGAGATTATATTAGTTACAATTCCTCGCACGACCCCACAATCTGTTCATGAGAGATTATATTATGTGTAACACCCCTCACGCCTCCACATTATGTTCATGCGAGATTATATTGTGTGCAACACCTCTCAAGACTTCTAGCACCGATACGGTTTATCACAACCCGTCCTTAATGGTGATGTGATTTATAAACTTAGGAAATGTATCGGTCGTGATCATTTTCATGAGTTATTTATTAAAATAATTATAATATTTATAAACAGGTTACAATTTACGACTAAAGTATTCTGCGGCACACTACAGGCTTAGTTGTAGACCCTTTTACAGTTTGCATTTATGCATTCCTCTTTGATTGTGCGACGACCGGACGGGGCTGGACTCTATGACAACGTGCTCCTAAATCCTTTAAGGCGGGAACCGTTTAACGAATGTCCTTCACTCCGATTTGTCGTGTCCTTAACGGTTTTCTCCTTGATGCTCTGACGTCAGTCAAGAAAGCGTAGTATTGACAACTGGGGTACTGCCTTAGAACGGTCAGTGGCAAAGGTGGCCACCGGTGAGTTTAAACCGGTTCAAGGGTGCAACATACCTCATTCTTACCCTGTCATCATTCCTAAACAACAGAACAGTGTAAATACAATTAATGCCCTCTGAGTTAACCCCTTACATTTGAGAAAGAGTAGATAGGTGTAATAAAAAAAAAACATAATTTTTCATGTATATATCAAACAATAAATTAAACGTAAGAAGCTAATCTCATATACTAATCAAAAATAAAAAGTATCCGCTTTGTTTTCCTGCAAAATATGAGACCGTAAGAAATAACTAACAATTGTAGCATGGTTTTCTTTTAATATCATCTTTGTTTGATTTTCACACAAAATGTCATCGAAATATACTAATAATAAAAAAAATCACAGTTTAAAAACATAGGTGAGAAAATGAAATTAACAAAACTTAACAAATGTAATGGTAACGACTATAGTTCATATTCAGCAGTCTAAGTCGATTTAAATACACAGAAAAATATTAAAAACCTCGATAATTTCTAATATGACCACCGTTACACCGAATACACGCAAGAATGCGACGTCGCATGCTTCTGACGTAACGACTGACGAATTCTGGAGCTAATGCGTTTCATTCGCGGACAAGTGCTGCCGAAAGGTCCTTAATGGTTGCAGCATGTGTGTTATACAATATTTAACTTATAAATGTATTGTTTTTATTTTCACATATAAGGTGAACATCGACAAAGAATATTCTCATTTTGCTGCACGCAACCAGGACGAATCAGCAACTAGATGCAAGGCGGCACTGGAGCAACTTCATATGGTGATAGCAGAGAACCTTCGTCGAGGTATTTATACTGATGCGGGTGGATACAAATTGTACAGAGCCGACAGGATGGAACTGGAACGCAAATATCATGTTATGAAGAACCTTGGTGTAAAGGTAATTATTTTTACAAATAGAACAGGTGTTGGTAAATGCATTGATCATAGAGTCCACACTATGTCGAGTGATCGCACAATCAAAGTGAAAGCGTAGTTACGAACTGTAAATTGGCCAATCACTTAACGTGCAGTTCGTTGTAAAATGATAAGGTAATAACTTTGTTGATACATGTTTAAAAGGTTTGATACATATAGTAAATACATCCCCAGAAACATCGGTCCCGTGTGTGTGTATATAGAAATATATAGCAATGGACAGCTCTAAAAATGAGGTATAGGGTCCTATAGAAACCACCGCATCCAAACGCAACGGCATTGTAGGTCCACACTGTACTACAAAGAAAGAGCAATTTTAAATTAATTATACAATGGAAAAGACAAAATACAACAGAAAGAGTTGTGAAGACATGGTCAGTAGGACATACAGCATACAGGTAAGTTTGAATCGATTTTATTTGTACACAATCCTCGCTATTATCCTGTCTTCCAGGCTCAAAAATGCAAGACAGTGTAAATAAAACTACATCCCATTAAAGGGAATGCTCTAACAATAAACTCCACATCCAGAGAAACTAACAAAATAAACATTAAGAAGTTGTTGTAAATCTATTCACAATACAAAATAAGAAACATCTCAGGATATATCCAGAATTGTACTGAACAACCACAGTAGTTGCAGCTAAAGAGAAAACCAATCGAGGGTACGACCAGAAAACCCGAGGGACGAAAGCTCATGCGCCTACCACCCTTGGTCGGGGTTTCAGTAGCACCTACTCATAGAGTCCCAATAGGTTGTCCAGCCATTGCACAAGGGAAATTTGAAGCGTAGTGACTGAATGTAGAGGGGCCAATCACTAAACATGCAGTACGTTGTAATACTAAAGTGTCGTAACCTTTTTCTGACGAACTTCCTGATTAATTTTGTAAAGAGGTCAGGAAACCCACCAGATCCCTTTAAATACTGATCCCTTGAAAGCAACAAACAAGACAAGGGATAACCGTAGCAGACCCGGTTTTATTGAGTCTGTTCATGAGAGGTAATGTTACGTGCAACACCTCCCACGCCTCCTAGCACCGGCTTAAGCGATATTCTTCTTTAAAGCCACAAATATCGAGCTTGATGATCCTAAAGGACTAGTAAGTAATAACACTACTGTTCTGTAGTCGGGGCGATACACATGTTTCTTATGACCGATGATACACAACACATACTTTGACAGTTGATTTACAGAAATTATAGTTTTATCATAGACTGTCGAGTTTGTTCAATTAAAGTCCAAAGCATGTGCTTGAATATAGGCATATAAGGAAATGAAAGCTATTAAAATAAAGTCATATAGTCGCATGGATAAAAGTGAACAGAACCAATGAGATCGCCCTATTTGTGTTACAGAATATGCAAAATACAACATCTACTCAGAAACTGCAGGACCAATGGCATATATAGTTTGCATGCAGCATCTCACTGACATTTAAAATCGAATTTGCAAAAAAGAAACCAACAGTTAATGAACTGTAATTGGACATATTTGTTTCTAAAATTGCTCTCTATAATAAACTCATTAACCATTTTAACTGTATTGATATTACACGATCGCCCGATTGTTGACCCCCGAATGACGTCCACATAAATCCTGATGGGGTTGGTAACGTTTAATGTTTGTTTTCAATATTCTCCTTTCGTGCCATTAATTGTATATTCTCATGTTGCATTGGCATCTGCCATGTCAATGATACATGCATTTTGGTTTTCTAGGCTATTGTATTTTTTTGTATTTCTAGGGATGTTGAATTCATATATACATGATCATCTTTGTTAATGCCAATTAATGCTTCCCGGTTTGTTAGAGGATATAGCCTGGCGGGGATATCTTTAATTACACTACCCCATCTTATTGGGATGACACTAGAATGATAGTGAGGTTTAATGGATCCTAGAACCTGGTTTAAACCCACAATTTGCCACTGACCGTTCCAAGGTGGCACACTTGTTGTCAGTCATTTTATATTGTACTGCATTCTAAATGATTATTCATCCATTTAATTGTTTTAAGTTTCGAATGCATGTTTGTGGTTGACTATTTTGTGAATGATTATTGAATGTACTTTTTATCTGGTCACACTGACCAGGCAGGGTGCTACGAATGTTTTGTTTTTGTTTTATTTTAGAAACAAGAAATGTACTTTGGTTATACACATGATAAAAAAAATGAAGAAGAACACGTTCTTCAGTCTGATGACATAGTGACGAAAAGAGACAAGGAAATTGAAGGTAAGTTATTAATAACACACTCTATGGTACATATTTAAAAACGCACATGCTAATGTAGGATCCTGCTATAAACTGAAGCAAAGCTAATTCCAGCAAAACGGAATCTCAATCAGTTAACTTGTTTACCTTGTCCTTTAACAATAATCAGTGTGAGTTTATTTCCTAATTCGAAGAAAACTACATCTTTAAACTAAAACCAAACGTCCGGTCGCCATTGGTCTCGTGATCAACAACAATTATGTGTGCACAGTAAAAATACATTGATCTCCTGATGTCAACATTTGTCGGAATTATTAACGGATTCAGAGGAGAAGTCGTTTGAATAAATGGCTAAATAATCCGACATATTTGAAAATCCGAGGGAGACAGTGGGATTCTCGTGCCAGACCGTACCCATATCCGCAGCAGGTTTCCAAATAATCATTTGCGTTTTATTGGCTTTAACTTTGACGACAATATAAAGGAAACCTTTTGTATAGGAACATTAGCGGTCACAGCCAATACTCATAATCCATAACAATCTGTTATTATTAGTAAACTGTATTCATTATTTTTATTAGGTTTGGAGTTGCTTTATACTGTATCCTGCAGTATCGATTTTAAGTGTTAAGTTTTGAGGTACGGTTTGTGTTATCTTGTTCTCATCTTCACTCTGTCTCCATAATTAAATGTAAGCGTACAGGTTTACCCTCATCCAACCAGATATGTTATTTTAATAGTATCACATTTGGCTCCAGGGTGTCTATTCAAAGTAACAAATCCCTGCAACACTGCCAAACGATTAATTGTTTTTTAAAGAGTTGTATTTAAACTGCCGTATATTTTAGTGTTTTTTTGTTTCGTATTTGTTCTTCTTGTGTTTGTGTACCCCTGATGAAGGCGTAAACTGAAAGCGTTTGAGTTTTTAGCTCTTATAGCAAAGGGCCAGCAGAGCTTATGGGATGGTGTGTTGTTCGTCTTCCGTCGTCCGTCGTCTGTCTTCCGTTCGTCCGTTAACTTTTACCTCGTTAAGACGATAGGGCCTTCGTTTTTCATCCAACCTTTACCAAACTTTAACATATTGTTAATATCAATGAACGCTCGGACAAGTTTGAAAACTATTCATATCGGACCAGTAACAGCGGAGTAATGGCCCTTGATTTAGTTCAAAATGCTATATTTTGCCTCGTTAAGACGATATGGCCTTCATTTTTCATACGATCTTTACCAAACTTTATCAGATTGTTAATGTCAATAAGAGCACGGTCAAGTTCGAAAACCAGCCATATCGGACCAGTAACAGCGAAAGTTATGGCCCTTGATTTTGTTAAAAATGCTATAATTTGCCTCGTCATACGATAGGGCCTTCATTTTGCACCTGATCTTTGCCAAACTTTACCAGATTTTATGACTCCTTTTTTTATTTATTTATTTTTTTTTTTTATTTTTTTTTTAGCTCTTTGTTGGACCAGTCGGACCAGTAACAGAGAAATTATGGCTCTTGATTTAGTTAAAAAAAGGCTGTATTTTGCCCAAAACTTTCAAAAAAACGTAAATGGCAGTCTCTCGCTTTATTGATGTTATAAGAGTCAACAGTTAGCCAGTAGAGCGTCCACAGGCCCTCTTGGGCCTCTCGTTATAAACTGTAGCACTATAAATGTTTTTTTCTCCATCTATATATATGGGGATTTTCTTATTTCCAATTTCCAGTTTAGTTGGTATGCCAATTAGGAAGAATTTGGTTTCGTGCACCCTAGAGCATTGTCTAAAACTTCAGCCTTTTGCTTCTGACCGTTCCAAGTTGCTACCATTATGTGTTTATGTTGTCGAATATTTCGCTTCTGTTTGTTAACTCTGGGATTAATTTATTTTGGTCTATAAAAAATTCAGGAGACGTTCTTGATAAAATTTCAAGAAAGGTCAAGTTTACACTATATACAACCTTACCACATCACCTTATTAAAGACAAGCTAATTTTTCTTATTCAAAAAACATTTGCTAGAGAAAATACTACATTTTTGGCATGTACTAATATAAACGCGTTTTTTACTAACGGCAGTTTTGACAATTATACTATGTGGACTTGCTATGAAGTTTGTGAAGCACTCATCTTCCTATTAGATAATATTTTCGTCAGGTATGGAACCACCGTTTATAGACAAATTGTTGGTATCCCTATGGGTACGAACTGTGCACCACTTGTCGCAGATTTGTTTTTATTTTGCTATGAAAGGGATTTGATGTTGAGTCTTTCACCAGATACCCAAGCAAATGTTATTGAAGCCTTTAATGACACCTCTCAGTATCTGGATGACATATTGAACATTGACAACCCTTTCTTTCCAACTATGGTTAATTATATTTATCCTAAAGAACTTCAGCTTAAGAAAGCTAATATATCTGATAATAACGCTTCCTTTCTTGATTTAGATCTCTCGATTGAACATGGTAAAATAATTGGCAAAATCTATGACAAGAGAGATGATTTTAATTTTGACATTGTTAATTATCCCCACTTGGATGGGGATGTTCCCCGAGCAACTTCTTATGGGGTATATGTGTCTCAACTTATTTGTTTTTCTAGAGCTTGTACTCGAGTTGAGGACTTTAATATTCGTAATCTTTGTATAACTAAAAAGTTACTCAATCAGGGATACCGTTACCATAAACTTCGTAAAACCTTTGCACAATTTTATTATCGTAACCCTGATCTTCTTTCCAAATATCAAAAGAGGTTATGACCCTATCATATTGCAACGTACTGCATGCTTGGTGGTGGACCCTTTTACTGTTCGCCACTATGCTTTCCTCTTTAATTGTACGATGACCGGACAGGCTGTGGACCCTTTGATGACGCCTACCTAAAGCCCATTGGGACGGTGGCGTTTGATGTTTGTCCATGATCTTTCTTGTCGTGCCCTTAATGGTTTATTCTCTCACTGCTCTGGCTTCTGCAAAGTCATTGAGTACCTTCATTGTGGCTTTCTAGGCTATTGTTTTTTTGTATTATATTTACACGAGCATATTTGTGTTTTACTTATATTGACTATTGATGTTGCCTTGTTGGTTAGAGATTAGATCATGGCGGGGATTTCTTTATTTACACTGTCCTGTTTTAATGGGATGACAGTAGGGTAAGTGTGAGGTTTGGTGCACCCTAGAACCGGTTTAAACACCCAGTGGCCTACTTTGCCACTGACCGTTCCAAGGCGGTAGCCCTGTTGTCAACCCTTTTTGTGTTTGTGATGTCGTTTGCATTTGTTATTACTTTTGCCTTCTTGTTTGTCTGTTTGCGTGTTTGTTTCTGTGTTTTGTGTTTGACTGTCCTCCTTTAATGCTACTTTCCCTGTCCGATCTTTTTATATTTCTTTTTAAGAGATAACCATGCTTAGATTTCAATCTGGAACCGTATGGGAGTGGTTTTACGGCTGAAATTTCAGACCGTAAAATCGACAACATACCATCCCAGATTGAAAATCTTAGCATGGTTATCTCTATTCTAATGGTTTTCCATCCAAATGCTATATATATAAAATCAAATCAGACATACATATTTTTTTTATTCATCCAATGACATCGTTTAAAAAAACGTGACGTCAAATATTTTTCAGACGGTAAAATTGGGGGTTTTACCGTCGCAAATTTGAGACGTTAGCCAATGGAGCAACATGTTACATAGCAGTGCATTAGAATATCGAATTATAAATTAATTAGCTCTTATAAATGCCCTGTAAATATAACTGTACTCGTTTTTTTATGTTCACAGTCAGTCTTCAGAACGCAAAGCTGGCAGAAGAAAGGGAACTGTTTTTTAAGCAACAATCCGAAAATGCTAACAATGAAATGGTTAGAACGAGGCAGCATTTCGAAGAGGACATAAAGAGTCTTAAAGAGCAGCAAACAAAGGACATGAAGAAAATGCAAGAACATAACGAGAAGATCACAAATAAGAGAATAGCGGAAATGCAACGTCTTGAAAAAGAAAATATGGCTGTATTGATGGAAGAGTGTAGAGCAGATCTTCAACGTACAATGGATGAAAAAGATGCTAAAGAAACGGCTAAACAAAAAGCGATGACAGATCATTATGAATCTATGCTCAATGAACAAAACAAATGTCAAGAAAACAATAACGTTGAATTTCAGAAACGCATTGAAAACAATAACATTAAATTTTACGAAACTACAATGAAAGAATTCATTGCGAAATTGGCAAATAAAGAAAGCGTTATTGGTGAATTAAAAGAAAAAATGGAGAATGATAGGCAGAAATTAGAAACGCTAAATAGACAGGAAAAAGAGGAGCGAAAAGTAGACGAAGATGAAATTAAAAGTTTAATGAATGATAGGCAGAAATTAGAAACGCTAAATAGACAGGAAAATAAGGAGCGAGTAGTAAAAGATGCAATTAAAAGGGTAATTGTAGAACAGAAACAAACTCAAGAAAAGTTGGAAGAACAGGAAAGGGAATTGAATCGAATAAGAAGAGAAGAGAAACCCAGTTTTGTCGGATGGTTTAAAAACAAGTTTTTTTCTTGAGATTATTATTTAGTAAGATAGCAAATGGTCTTGAATGGGAACTAACGTACCACCCAAAAATCAGGTTGCCTTATTGTTATAGCGTGACATGGCTAGCTATAATTTTGCGACACGTCATAACAAAGTGCCCGATACTTATATTTATTTATCGGTGGTACTTTTTTATTTTGTTTGTTTGTTTTGATTTGTTTTTTTACTTAATTTTCGATTCAGTGGTTATACTACTCCAGCCGATTAAAGGCTCTGGATATTGTTTAACCACTTATAGGATATGTTGTCTGCTTTTTAATTTAGTCTTTTGATTGTAACTTGTGATATGCAGGCTTCATAACCGCTGCTCCCAACTAAATTCCATTATGTTTATTTCGCTCTTCGGGGCATTTAATTTAAAGATACTGGGACCATACGCCGTACGACATGGAGATGCGTTACACTCCATGTACACCGCCATATGCATGCCATCTTCAGGATGGTTTAAATTTTTGTACTGTTGATTTTATGAATATTGAGTTCTGCTCAACCCGGGGCTAGAGGGCGTGAACGGTAGCTATCATATTTTCTACCGCTCATGAACAGTCTCAATCAAACCGAGACTGCAATATTTCGTATGTGTCGTTTTCGGCCATTTCCAAAGGTCCATTATAATACTCTTTCGTCATAGAAATGCATGCAAGTTTACGTACACGTCAGTTATTGATGGTATGAATAAAACATTAAGTATTGAATTTAAGACACCACTCAACGTAAGTCATTTTAAGTATAACACATATATCCATTCAGTGACACAGGTTAAGTAATTAAGAATAACTAGCATAACTATGAAGTTGGTCAAACAAACAGTTATTTAAATCTTCATAAAACTCACCAAACTTACCGCTTAAGCCGGTGCTAGGGGGCGTGAGAAGTGTTGCTCCTTCACTACTTCTCATGAACAGACTCAATAAAACCGAGTCTGCTGCTTTATTCTCTTAATTTGTGTTTGTTGCTCTCAAAGGATCACCTTTATCAGTATTTTTTAACATCTTGCCATACTCATAGTGTATAATCCTGTTGTTAATGGATATATTAACATATTGCAAAATATACAAATTCCTGAACGCATACATTAACTATTGAATAATACATAGCCACAACATAGTCATATAGCTATTATTAATACCTACAAGCATACATGCTCAGATACGAATTGACTTTACACACAGCAATTGCATTCAAAATAAATATTAAACATTAAAGAAGGGTCTATTTTACTACTAATGTATTTTTACCCAAAGATCTAATCACACGTGATATACACATGTAAAGCTACAGTATGCATTCACAATAGAATATTGGATTTACTAATTTCTAACCATTTCTGTAATATTTACCTTCACTTAATACTTTCTTTTAAATACTGAGTGCTTCTCAACCCGGGGCTATAGGGCGTGAACGATAGCAAGCAATTTTCACTACCATTCATGAACAGTCTCAATCAAACCAAGACTGCAATATTTGTTTTATTTATTGTGTTCGACGATTTCCAAATTTCTCCTTTCATGCTCTTTTTCTGTTGACAATAGCGTCTAATTTCAAATAAAGTCACTTTTCGGTAGGCGTACCTAACTGTGCACGCATCCGGTGTGGTACGTGGAGCTTACTGTGTATGCATCCGGTGTACCTCAATAGAAAATGCTATTCCGCGGTCACGTACTTATCATTATCAACCTCCCAAGGCATGTTATTTTTGGTACTATATTAACAAATAAAAGAAGGTGCAATACTAAACACCTCTGTGGAACTTTATGTACATGGTGCGCACTTACCGGAAGAATACTACAACACTTAGCACATACCCAACATAAAAACTATAACACTGTCACAATTCGTTTCCCCTTACTGTCTTCTCCCATAATTTCACACAATTTCATCTTTGGGTTGGTTAAAAGTACTTGGTATGGGGTGCCATTAGTGACTCGGTTAGCTCTTATGTTGCCACACACCATTAAAAGGGTTGTCATAGAAACAGCATCATTTACTGATAATAATAAATAAACAAATATCTGACAGTATTCAATACGCAACGTAAGCCATCTAACAAAATGAATATATATTCAATATCACAGGTAAAGTAATTAAGCAATACCAGATTATCTTATCTTACATAACTAAATAAGTAGCTACAAAAGCAGCTGGCGGAATTTAGAAAGGAACGATGGCTCATAATTGTTTTTAACTACGGTGTTTTCGGAATTAATTTTCAGACAGCATTTAAATACTGCATATAAATCATGCAGAATATGAATACTTAATTGCGAGTTAAGTGTTAAGAGTTAGGTGACTCATCTGTATATATTGTTTAGGTTAGTATAACCTATATTAAAATGTAATTTAAGTTATTCTAGATTAGTATAGAGAACTATCTCAACACAATCGTGTTTATTGAATATTTAGTTCACCAATGTGATTAAGGACATTTCCAACAGTTTCTTTATATGTTTTCCTATCTAAAGATAAATATATGACATATATTCCATTTTAGGCAAATTTCCTATAATTTCAGTACAATCTAAATTAGGTCTAAAAAATATAAATATTTTAGTAACAAAACATCAAACCGAATTCTATATTTTTTATTCTTTATTGCTTTACAATTACAATACTCAGAAAAAATGGCAGATTTTGGTGAACAAAAGAGACATTTCGAGGGGGAAAGAAGTATTTTTTATAAACAACATTTTTTTTTTAAAACTGCTGTATTTTAGCAAATATATATCTTGTACTTCAAGGTAATGAAATAAAAATCGCATGTCATCATACTTAATTTTGAGGTAAGGGCAGGTATAACCGTAACATTCTAAAAATATTTGAGTTTTAACTTCGACATATTTCGTTAGCTGTTAAGTTTTACATGGCCCTTGTTTATTCATAAAGTCAGTAGTATTTAATGTTTTAATTTAATTCCTAACTTTCAGGCATGCATGTATGCGCTATGTATGCAAAAGCTACAGCGTCTAAATAAATAAATCTCTCCGTGGTCTGCAT
Source organism: Cyrtodaria siliqua (assembly GCA_037043455.1). Lineage (NCBI taxonomy): Eukaryota > Metazoa > Mollusca > Bivalvia > Adapedonta > Hiatellidae > Cyrtodaria > Cyrtodaria siliqua. The sequence goes on from JAWPHD010005233.1 coordinate 43,975, forward strand.
CTAAATACTGAAACTTCATTTGATTTTAGTGTATCGACAAATAACTTCATTCTCTAACCGTTAGGTTCATAATAATGAAATCTGGTACAAAATACATGAACGCTTGAAAAATGTGTGTACATTGATCTTAGACAGGTATGCGAGAATAAGTTGCGCATAAACATCTACAGGAATGTCCTTAAAGTTACTTGTGTTTATATATACCACTGGTGTTTTTATATACCACTGGTGTTTATATATATCATTAAAATGCGCTAGCTAACATGATATATGATTGATGTAGACATCATTTATATTGTGTTTAACATTCTCAAAACTGTTGACTTTCATGTAAACAAGCGTATTCAAACAAGGAAAGAATAGTGACCCAGTTACAGACAACACGTTTGTTTTCCAATTTCTTTTTCAAAATTCTCTTGCTTCATGGTTTTCCACTGAACATGGGTAATCTTTGTAAACAAAACGGTTGTTTTAAGTTAATGTTGCTTTGCACCAACTCCAGGTTGCTTAAAATATATATTGAATAGATGTATTTTAAACGGCAAATTATAACTTCTATCCAATAACACATTTTTAGTTATGAATCATCAAAGACGGACTTGAATATGGCCTCTTTCGGGTTCCTATTATATGTTGTCAAATTTCATTTGCATGTATGGTCAAATTATTGTCAAAAAGAGTGTGTTTAACGAAATGTATAACGCCAAAAGTAAGTACAATAATTTATCATAAGTATAAGAAACAAAATGCCTAAACAATCATACATATAATCGCTGTTTCAAGCGAGCGTTCCTTTTAAAAACGAACACTGTCTTATAAATGTGTAACATGAAGTTAGCCCAGCTAAACAATTAAAACTGTAACCCATTGTATTTGACATTTTTTCTTTGTCTATAAGTTATAAGATGGTTGATTTGTTTTATTGAAAAAATGTGCAATACGAGTGGCTGAATTATTTTCTATATGGATACATCTGAATATTTTCCAGACATTATGAGTTAAACTGAATTAAAATATTGTTTTTTTCCAAGTTTTATCCCTTTATGTGAAATAACTTTGACGGAAATGTACTTTGAAAGAATGAAAACAAATCAATGTTGCATTTTTAGAGAACCGTTAATTAACTTAAGAACTAATATTTTGCAAATCGTTGCATTTATTATTATACATTGATTTTAAATGTGGCGTATACTTTTCAATTATATCAATTTCTTTTCTATCAGTTATGTTCGCCATGTGTTCTGTTTGATAGCATTTATTAGATTGTGTTGTTCTATTATCTAGTAGCTTTAACATATGAAATCGTTTTTTCTTACAAAACCAAAGACCCTTCTTTGAAACTATGCAATGTGTCAAGCTTGTGCATTAGAAGATGAAATGAATTGTCTGTTCAATTGTCCTGCTTAAATGGAATAAGAAAAAGATATATATATATGTATATAAACTGTATTTGCGTTGACTATAGCGTCGTTTATTACATCTACCGTGTGTAATATTTTTATTCAGGATGTAATATAACCTGCGTTAAAAATGTCGCTATCTATCAATCGGCCTTTAAAATGACAAATGGCAATCTTGATTTCTGTAAAAGTCCCGTCGTCCCGTAAGTTTTCTTCCACAACCTGCATTTGTTCAATTATTAATATTAATTACTAGAATACTTAAAAGCAATCTGTTTTTACATATTACTCATTATATATTACATTGCCCCTATAATACAATTAAACATTTAGTAGAACAACGAAGACAATTGAAAACTCAGTGTTTTATTCAGTTTTATGCAAGCAGTTTTAAAGTCAAAATAATTCAGGATTAATCAATCGATGTAATAATTTTAACTTTAGATCTAAAACTCAAGATGTCCATGTGTCCGTTTAATTCTTTTTACTTCGATTTTATTATTATATTTACCGCGTGTAATATTGTTAAAATGCAGGTCATTACGTGGTCCGCCTTAATTCCATTAAGTGATGGTAAAGCTTATATTAACAGGATTTTATAACGGATATTTCGACAAGCGTTTAGAAACATGTTTTACTGCAAAAAATGCGATAACCTGTTTTAAAATATTCCTTTTTTTTTAGTTTTACAATAGGAAGGTTTTTAAGTTGAAATTAAGTTTTTATTTCTTACCCCAGCCAACCCAGTTGTCTTGGAGAAGGGGTTGGATGAGGTATGAAAGTTAATACTCGGACCACGTAATGTAATATCATCAGCGATAAATGATTATGGATTTGCCTATAATATTACTTTCAAATTATGTATTGTGTTTTTCTATGATATGTTCAAATAAGCCATTTATCTATATTAAGATTTATGTTCAATGTTCTATGATTGAGTGTTTATTGGTATATTTTCATATTGTTCTTTTTATAATATCATTACTTTTGATATGCCTCTAATTATAGTTTCTAAAGTATGTAAACGGATTATCATGCAATTTTCTAATTTATACAAAATATATACTTTTGTCGCAGGAAGGAGGATAACATGTTTTAAATCAACGAGTTTTTGTCTTTGTTTATGTTATATAAATACCACATTTTTATTATCACCTTCTCGTGAATGTGATGTTTATTTTATTATAGCGAAATCCGTCCGGGCCAAATAAAGTCCATTTGCAGTACAAATTTCACTTTGCCGGATTTTTCTTCTTTTTTGTTTTTTCTAAACAACTATTTTCAAAAAGTGTCTATGAAAGTTAAAACTTTGTTTTGGAAATAACGTAATTAAGGAAATGAGTGGTAGTTTATTAAAATCCGTAAAGTACAGTGCATTGAATAGTAAAGGATCACTATGGTTAAAAGCGTAAATTTAAAACTAAAGAAAACTTTCAAGACAGTTTCTTACTAAATTCTGCTCTCTCAACAATATGCTAACCAAAATTATTAGGATCTATGCCTTATACTTGTTTAAGTTAACTGTTGAAAAGCTGCCATTTTGCCTGTTTACGGAATCAATGTCCCTAAATGTTTTAAACTCCAAATAATGGACCTTTTGATGATCAGGTCTGAGCATTTTACACCAAAGTGTATCGAAAAAACAACATATGTTCATTTTTAATTTCATTTTAACTGTATATTTTTCATTTAAAAAAAATCACAACCTTCATGCAGTAACGGATCACTTGTTTTGATAGGTGCTACACCAGGTGGGTAATTACTCAAGGAATGCGCTAATGTATAGTTGTATGCTTATATGATCAATCTACAAATATGGAAAGTTTCATAAAAAACAAATGCATACGAGCTGAATAAATGAAATGTAAACATGAACTGACAATGATCCGCTACTACCGCAATAACTGTACTGTTGAAGTGAGCCGATGACATCACCGAAGCAGTACGCAATCCAACGCGTATCAAAGCTGCGCATGTGATATTAACCCTGCTATTTACTATCACCCTGTACTATCACCCTCTCGTGAGATACTAAGAAATAACACTATAATGTGTGTTGTAAAGTTTATGAAGTATGTGCTCGAACTTCACACCTATGACAAGAGATAAAGGATCGTATATGCTTGTCTGTTTAATACTGACATTATTTAACATACTGGTTAAATTTATATCATGCGAGGCTGTGCCGAGCATCATACGAGTATCATTTTTACCCAGCGAAATTTGTATATTCAATATTAGGCAGGCTCGAATGTGAGATTATTTTTTTCAATCGGGAATAGGAGGAAGATACCAATATATATGTATTATAAAGTGTCAATGAACCATAAAGAAAAGTGTCGTATATGTATTTGATTTGTTTAAATGTTGTTGATCAACGAAGATTTTAGTTTCGCAATATGGTTATAACGAATACAAGAAGAATGCAAGACGAATGCAAACATTACCAAATGTTTAAAAAGAAACCTTTTAATACAAGTTAAATGAAAGAGAACACACATCTCCTATAATATAATGTTATCAACATTAAGCATTGTTGACAATGTCATTGTACAGGTTACACTGTATTACGTTTTCGATTACATCCATTGTATGATATGTTAAAACTAACTATTTAACTATATGATGTGTGGCCAATGTTCTATGTTTGTGTAAGTTCATATTGTTCTTGCAATGTAATGTTACGCTTTATATAAAATGTATGTTGTTAGTGTGCTTATTCATAAACCATGTCCTCGAACGTTAGACCTATGACAATAAATAAAACGAGCATGGTTTGTGACATACTATATAGAAATATAGGCCGTATTTTAATACGTTTACAATTGCTATTACTATCAGTTTAGTGTAACTGTTGTTGTGCTGTCCTATATAAGAACATGTTGTGTATAAAACTGTGGTAGATACAGTTCATGTGTATTCTTATTATCTGGAGTGTGTATTATCAATAGATTAGTATTACTAATGGATATATCAATAAAACGCTTATTCAAAGTGTGTTACTCTCCGTTTAAACCAGTTTCGTTCATTGCATTATATTATAGGGAAATACTAAACATTTCAGATGTTACCAGTGTGCTCACCACACATTGAGGAACATTTATTGTGTATGCTAATTAACACACATTCCTATCAATACTAATCCGACTACTCAATGCGGATTTGTTATTGCGGTGGTATTTCCTCTGACGTCACTCAGTTTAACAACACAGACCTCTTTTAATCGCCAGGAAACAAGCAGATAAAAACAATATTTAAAGCAACGCTATGTTCCAACAACGTTCCAACAACAAAATTATATCATTTATATTAATGAACGCTGGATGTAGCTGCATAATTACGCTCTTCGTTGATGTTGGGCATACACTGTAGTTGTGAGCATATGTTTCTGTTACGTGCAATCATAAACATTGGAGAGAACAATATATCCAATGGGTTGACTTCTATGGTGATGTGATTTATAAACTTCGTAAGATTCTTGGTCATGATCACTTTCATACTATCTTTGTTAAACTTGTTAAAAAGTTTATCAAAAGAGGTTATGACCCTATCATTTTGCAACGTACTGCATGCTTGGTGGTGGACCCTTTTGCAGTTCGCCACTATGCTTTCCTCTTTAATTGTACGATGACCGGACAGGCTGTGGACCCTATGATGACGCCTACCTAAAGCCCATTGGGACGTTGGCGTTTGATGTTTGTCCATGATCTTTCTTGTCGTGCCCTTAATGGTGTATTCTCTTACTGCTCTGGCTTCTGCCAAGTCACTGAGTACCTTCATTGTGGCTTTCTAGGCTATTGTTTTTAGCATGGTGAACTTGTTCACCAAGCTATAGTTACCGTGTGTTTTCACGAATCCTAACTACAGCCTCACTGATGAATCGACGCATTGCCTGAAAAAGAAGACCCATATTTCAACAGGTGTTTCTTCTTTTCTAGTGCGGATTCAAATAAGGTAATGTCATGTAGCAATTTCAAGTAATTTCCTCGATACATACGTTAAATATTATTTATATAGCTATTGCATCTATTGTTTCATCGTTTAACTGTGCGTTCTATAAATAGATCAATCATCATCATCAAATGATCATCACGTGATCTTACGTAAAATATTTTCATACGCTGTATTGTTCTCCTAGGATAGTGAATGAGATTTGTAAACAGTTAATTTTATAATTTATTTCTCTTTTTGCAACACCATCAAACGTATATCTTCAATCTTCTTGGATTTATATTTAAGAAATATACATGGCCTTTATAGTCTTCATATACTATTTAATAGGTTTGGTCAGTAATAGTTATCGCATAAGCTACTATCCTTTGTAAAAAGTTGTTGCTTCCTATTCTCCGAAATAAGATTTCAGCTTATTTTGAAGTACGCTGTGTAATATTCTGAAGTCTTTACCTCCCTTGCTATGAAGTTAAAATAACTGTTTCGGTTGTAAAATAATCCTGAATACGTGCGCCGATCGTGTCGGCGATCAACAAGATCTGACTGGGTAGACCGAGTCAATTCGGACACTGCGGTTGGTCAATTCGGATACTGCGGTTTTAGAATAAATACCTTATAGCTCATCAAAATTTGTAAAAGATTATTAGCTCAGTCGGGAGAGCGGCAGTCCCATAAAATTATGGATTATAAAGCGAGCGGGATGGGTTCGAATCTGAGCAGAACCCATTTTTTTTAATTCTAATTATATTTTTTTTATGCAAAAAAGTTGGTTTAATTCATGCTCAATGGTCTTAATAGTGGTACATCAGAATTTTTCTAGAAACAGCTTAAATTATAAAATTGTTCAAGTTCACGGTAGAAAACACTATCAATTAAAATGTGAAGCTAGAACCATTTTGTTAACGTCTAAAGTTTCAGAATACCATATAGCTAGGGTGGACTCGCACGTAATATGCTACAATTAACCCTGGTGCGTCACCTAGGATGGCACGTATTACTGTGCAGAATGAATTTCTTTGCAAATAAAAGATGTTATAGGCTCATTATGTTTTGGTCATGTAGAATAAAATATTAATATTTGTCAATTTTAAATCGGACACCTTGTCACAGGATGACCTTAGTGGTTGGGCTGACTCAGGAAAGAATCAATGACGGTGAATGCATTTACATAAGTTTAATGCAACTTTTAAAATATGTTTAATATATATACAATTATCTAAAAAAAACAAGCGAATACACAAATGAACTATGAAAAGAATGTTCTCCTGAACGTTTAAGACGTTCTTAGTATTGTTATAAATACTGAATGTCTAAGACACTAAAGTGTTGTTAAAGCTATAACAATGTTGATCTAGCGCGATAACTGTGATGCGCGAGAGCTCATGAAGATGATGATGCGCGAATTCAATGGATGATTGTCATCAAATGCCTTCTGTAAAGGTTGATGACGCGATGCAATGATAGTTAATCTCCACTGAGATTGTGCATGATATTCCTCCAGTGAGGACTGGTAACGAGCCCACCTTGTGTCCCGGGGGTTGTCGTTAGTAAAACCTGGCTGCGCAGGTACGGGGACCGTCTCCACCGCTTGTAAACGTTATTCGTGGAAGCTTAGCTCCACTCCTGGATATCCAAACCTAGATGGCTTACTCCAACCCTGGATGGCTTATATCCTGGATGGCTTAGGCTGTAATTATACATTCGTTTTAGATGTCGGTTGAGAAACATAACAATCTTGCATAATTATCATTACCCAAACAAATCAATATTCAATCAATATATGTAAGCTGTACTAATGATGAGTAGCAATGTATACGTATTCTACAACGCCATGTATACGCTATGTACGTCGCTGTTAAATCAATGCCCCTAATACATGTAATATAAACATGATCAAATTACTCATATATTACACTCACTGAGTTATGCATGCACGCATTTATTCTTGTCACTCATCTCATTGTTAACAAATGTTAACAATCGTGTATTACAATCACCGAGTTCTACGCCAACGTTAACTAATGCACCTATTATCCACTGTTATCAAATTAATATTGTTTTACAATTAATGATCAATTACAATAATTACATCTAATAAAGTAACTTCAAAATCATATGCTAGTCTAAAGTTATGTTTGAGAAACATCAATGCTAACCGGATGTCGTAACCGCCAAACAAGATGGCGCCGCCCACTGAATACAAATGTACGATAAAAGTTTAATAAAATTACTAACCACATGTTGCCTATGAATTTTGCCGTCCAATCTCTGTTCCAACAAAGTACTATCGATGATCCCGGCGAGAGCTAGAAGACAATGGGTTTTATAGCAAACATTACGCCCAAATCATTATTTCCCCCGTTCAGTCCGTGACAAACGTGGCTAAATCTACAGTATTGAATCTACACGAGAGGCCCCTTATACAATTTTGCCGTTTAAGGAAAATATACCTATACGTTTACATGCATTAGCACAAAACTAAACTTATGACACGGCCTCTCTGGCGGCCACTTAAAATGTGCACGCTTTTACGTGTTACATGAATAGATCATGAATATTGTGAAATTGTTTCAACTCGAACAATAGATTTTGGGTGTAACCGATAACTTACAAGAGCTATATACGACCAGTACGCTCTACCCGTGACATTTTGTGACAACATCTCCCCACTTAAAGAAAGTGCTACACTTTTAAAATTCAACAAAATGATAATTAATATTTACACGTTAAGAAACTATTAATTCTTCTGAGCAAACGAGCGACAAAACGTACAAGCTGATCGCTCAATCGCTTGAGTATGTTAACTATTACCACTGCAGTTATAACCTAACTATAATATGTAATTACAATTTCAACACTATTCTACAATTGTACACTACCCTGTCGTAACATATACTACTATTGTACAATACACTGCAATACACTATTGTATTAAACCGGTCATTATGTGCGGCGACTTAAATAGTCTGCCCCAATATTGTGCTTTCCTCGGTCTATTACCCCGACTCTACTGTTACTAATAACACTACTTCCTGCCACTACAAGAACTCCAACTTTACACATCGCATCCATCGCATTACCAGTATACTGTTTGCGAAATGGAGTAGGGTCTCTCGTTTCCCTAATCGGCTTTGCTAAAGTGTGCTTAAAGCTACACTGCACTACATATGTTGGTCTCGACTTATCGGACCGAACAGTACTACACTCAGAGTCTAAACGAATTACCTCTCCTTTCTCTGCTACACTAAGCATGCCCGGCATGTCTACATCGGCTGCTGTCTCCTTACCTACACTAGTGGGAAAATACATGGGACTGGTGTCCTCACTACTGTCTTCCTCACTATCCTCAATAACTGCAACATTAACTGCGGTTAACACCCCTTGTTGCCCATTATCGGTTCTACTGATATACTCGTTCAGCATATTCGCATGAAAGGTCTTTAACTTTCCGTTTATCTCGATACGGTAATCAATAGTGTTCACTATCCCTCTAACGTAAAACGGACCTTTCCATTGTAATAACAACTTGTTATTGTCGGTCGGGAGTAACAGTAACACCTGGTCATCTATCTTAAACTTCCTAGCTCTAGCTTTCTGGTCATAGTACCGTTTATACTTGGTACTTGCCTTAACTAACTGACTTTGAGCTATCTTACAAGTCTCCTCTAGTTTCTCCTTCAGATCTAAAACATACTGATATGTAGTCTTAACCTCATCACTATCTACTTCACCTGCCCACATCTCTCTAAGAATCCTCATGTGACCTCTAACTGACCTACCGTACAATAACTCAAACGGAGAAAATCCTAAACTCTCTTGTGGAATCTCTGTAATTGCAAACAATAAAGCATTGAGATACTTGTCCCAATCTTTGGGTCTCTCGGTACACATACGCCATAAGTTCTGACGTAAACTGTGACCCACAATCAGTCAGCATTTCCTCTGGTACACCTAGCCTACTGAACATATCAATAATGCATCAGCTACTCTCTCAGTTTCAATTGAGGGCAATGCTACTGCCTCCGAATACCTAGTTGCATAGTCTACCATGGTTAAAATGTACCTATTTTTCCTATCCGACACTGGAAAAATTGGTCCAACTATGTCTACGGCTACCCGCTTAAATGGTGTATCTATCAGTGGCATCTGACCTAAATGGACTTTGGTCACTCGACCTTTTGGTACTGTCCTTTGGCATACATCGCAGGACCTACAATACCTAGTTACATCTCCACTAACGCCTGGCCAATAAAATTCTGCCAATACTCTATCTGACGTTTTCTTTACGCCTAAATGACCTCCCATAATCGACTCATGAGCTACCTTAAGCACTGTCGTTCTATACTGGGTAGGAACCACTAATTGGTGAAACTGTCTACTACCACTATCTTCAAATTCTCTGTACAATAACCTATTCTTATGTACAAACTTACAACTACCGGACCCTTTACACTTCTTCACTACACCATCCTTGGCCTTCACCTTACAAGGACCTAATGACTCGTCTTGAGTTTGTGCTTCTATAAACTCCGCTTTAGATATGTCACCTACGGCTGCAGGAACCTTTAATTTTCTATAAGCCTGAGCTTGCTTCTGAACCTGCGCTCTAGTCTCTACGGCATAACTTATGCTACTTCTAAAATCGGACATTACCGGAAGTACTGAACCTTCTATGTTCCCCATCGTTAAATCATACATCGGGTCGTCCATACATAGTGCCTCTGTAGTCCTTTAAAGAAAGGTGTATCTACATCGATTCTCGCTATTGGCACGTGCTCTACCGACTTATTTAACAACATACAAGGTGACTGTTTACCTACCAACTGGTCATCCGTAACTAAACTACGCCTAACTACCACACCTGTACAACCTGTATCCCTCATTACAATTACGTCCGTGCCATTCACTCTACCATCTGCCGTTGGAAGATTTGCATACGGAAAGAGACATGTTCCGATCTTCGCCATTACACCATCCGCTTTAACACAACAGCTACTACTCTCGGTTTTAATAACCGGACTATTACTACCTCTGCCTCTACCTCTACCTCGGTTTTGACCACCTCTACCTCTACCGAAATTCCATGGGTTGTTAAAACCTTGGTTCTGACTCCCTACATTGTTGTCCACTCTACTATTTTCACTAAAATTGTCTACGACAGCGGACACTTTCACCGCTTTCCTACACTCATGTGAAGCATGATTCCCATTACAGTGACGACAACGAATAAAAGGTCTACCTATGTTACCACTAGTGCTACCTCCTCTAGAACCCATCGAACTACCTCCACCTCTATAGTTTCCACTCTGGCCTTTCTGTTTATGATCGTCCCCTTGCCTATCTCTAAAAGTTCTGTCTTTCGACACTACATTATGAGCTCCACCTCTAGCCTCGGCAAACTGATCTGCTTGTGTTGCCATTTCTCCTACACTAGCTAATTTTCTTTCTTTCAGAAATAAGATCAGATCTCTACTACAAACATTGAATAGCTGGTCCCGCAACAAGAAATCTATGAGGCCCTGATAAGTCTGCGCTACCTTCCCTAACTCTAACCACCTATCTAAGTAATTTCTAGACCTACTAATAAACTGAATAAATGACTCGCCTTTCTCAGGCAGACAAGCTCTAAACCGCTTTCTAAAACCTTCTTCGGTTAACTCAAATCTCTTTAAAAGAGCATCCTTTAACTTATCGTAGTCAAGAGCATCTACACTAGGTAATCTAGAAAATAAATCTAAGGCCTTGCCTCTCAATAACGCACTTAAATGAACTGCCCACTTATCTTTGGTCCATTCCTGTAACTCAGCATAACGTTCGAACCGTAACAAATAACTGTCCATGTTATCTTTGTCAGCATCAAAGTATGGTAACTTCGAACCTTTTAACGTTCCAGAATAACTATCTTTCCCTTCAGTTTTACTGTCCTTACTATGTGTCTTAGCTGCTTCCAACTCTAAAGCTAACTTATGCTCAAACTCTTTTTTCTCCCTCTCCATCATCATATTAGCCTTAGCTAGTCTACCATCTGTTTCGAACCTCTCATGTTCTAACTCTTGCTTCTCCCTTACTAGTCTACTTTCTTCATCTCGCTTCTCTTTAGCTAACCTACCTTCTAATTCTAACCTCTCTGTAGCTAATCTACCTTCTAATTCTAACTTCTCTTTATCAGCATCTAGCTTCTCTTTATCAGCATCTAACTTCTCTTTAGCTGATCTACTTTCTAATTCTAGCTTCTCTTTATCAGCATCTAACTTCTCTTTAGCTAATCTACTTTCTAATTCTAGCTTCTCTTTAGCTAACCTACTTTCGAATTCTAGCCTATCTTTCTCTAATTCTCTTTCCTTAAGTCTAAATTCCCTTTCCCTAGCCTGTTCGTCTTTAACAAAGGTTCTAAGCTCCTCACCAGCATACCCTAACTCCTTACCCATTTCCGTCAGATCCTTTATGGACGTCATGTCTATGGACATTGTGGACTACTAACTACAATAATTACAATACACACGTCACTAATAATTCTACTCATCTAACTACTAATGGTAAGTCACTGTGTCCTCAGTAAATACCTGGGCATCATCATAGGACAAGTTACATACACATTTGTACTAGCGCTAACTACTAACGGTTATGTATAGATAGTATCTAGCTTCCACAAAACATATACACTACATAAAATATCTTAATTTGATATTGGACATAAACCTTAATCAATCATAGAAATGCGTATAACATGTACATGTATATTTACTTCTACCCTCAATATAAGTATACTCGAGTGTCACAACATGAGTAGAACGTCTTGTTCGCCAACCTAATTGGATACTATGTGTATATCAAGGGAGGTAAAACAAACACCCAAATTATTGTGCAAAAGTGCCTCAGACCCACTCGTGTAGACCACTGCGACCTCGCGCCAAGGAAAGAACGGACAAAACAACAGTTTGGACTCACCCTACCCTTGTCGTGTCTTGACTTGTCTTCCAAGCTGTGGCCGTGATCGTCGACAGTCGCCTTGATGGATCAGAGGGTGGTACACAATTCTAAAATAATAAGTAGAGATTTAGTATATCATAATAAAGATCACTGATTGATTCTTTCCCTCCGTAGTCGCCCAAAATCCCACTTCTGACACCAGTTGTCACAGGATGACCTTAGTGGTTGGGCTGACTCAGGAAAGAATCAATGACGGTGAATGCATTTACATAAGTTTAATGCAACTTTTAAAATATGTTTAATATATATACAATTATCTAAAAAAACAAGCGAATACACAAATGAACTATGAAAAGAATGTTCTCCTGAACGTTTTAGACGTTCTTAGTATTGTTATAAATACTGAATGTCTAAGACACTAAAGTGTTGTTAAAGCTTTAACAATGTTGATCTAGCGCGATAACTGTGATGCGCAAGAGCTCATGAAGATGATGATGCGCGAATTCAATGGATGATTGTCATCAAATGCCTTCTGTAAGGGTTGATGACGCGATGCAATGATAGTTAATCTCCACTGAGATTGTGAATGATATTCCTCCAGTGAGGATTGGTAACGGGCCCACCTTGTGTCCCGGGGGTTGTCGTTAGTAAAACCTGGCTGCGCAGGTACGGGGACCGTCTCCACCGCTTGTAAACGTTATTCGTGGAAGCTTAGCTCCACTCCTGGATATCCAAACCTAGATGGCTTACTCCAACCCTGGATGGCTTATATCCTGGATGGCTTAGGCTGTAATTATACATACGTTTTAGATGTCGGATGACAAACATACCAATCTTGCATAATTATCATTACCCAAACAAATCATTATTCATTCAATATATGTACGAATGATGAGTAGCAATGTATACATATTCTACAACGCCATGTATACGCTATGTACGTCGCTGTTAATCAATGCCCCTAATACATGTAATATAAACATGATCAAATTACTCATATATTACACTCACTGAGTTATGCATGCACGCATGTCAACTAATGACCACATTATACAACGCTATGCATATGCGTCGAACATTTATTCTTGTCACTCATCTCATTGTTAACTAATGTTAACCATCGTGTATTACAATCACTGAGTTATACGCCAACGTTAACTAATGCACCTATTATCCACTGTTATCAAATTAATATTGTTTTACAATTAATGATCAATTACAATAATTACATCTAATAAAGTAACTTCAAAATCATATGCTAGTCTAAAGTTATGTTTGAGAAACATCAATGCTAACCGGATGTCGTAACCGCCAAACAAGATGGCGCCGCCCACTGAATACAAATGTACGATAAAAGTTTAATAAAATTACTAACCACATGTTGCCTATGAATTTTGCCGTCCAATCTCTGTTCCAACAAAGTACTATCGATGATCCCGGCGAGAGCTAGAAGACAATGGGTTTTATAGCAAACATTACGCCCAAATCATTATTTCCCCCGTTCAGTCCATGACAACCGTGGCTAAATCTACAGTATTGAATCTACACGAGAGGCCCCTTATACAATTTTGCCGTTTAAGGAAAATATACCTATACGTTTACATGCATTAGCACAAAACTAAACTTATGACACGGCCTCTCTGGCGGCCACTTAAAATTTGCACGCTTTTACGTGTTACATGAATAGATCATGAATATTGTGAAATTGTTTCAACTCGAACAATAGATTTTGGGTGTAACCGATAACTTACAAGAGCTATATACGACCAGTGCGCTCTACCCGTGACATTTTGTGACACTGTATATTTTGGTATGGGTAATACTTGCCGTGTACTCTGGTATGGATAATACGTGCTGTATACCCTGGTATGTGTAATATGTTGTATATACACTGCTATTGGTAGCACGTGCTGTATATCATGGTGTTGGTAATACGTGCGGTATACTCTGGTGTTGGTAATGCGTTCTGTAATCTATGATATGTGAAATGCATGCTGTCTTCTCTGGTTTAAGTAATATGTGTTGTATACACTGGTATGTGTAATACGTGCTGTATACCCTGATATAGGTAATACGTGCTGAATACGCTGGTATGGGTTATACATGCTGTAAACACTGGTATTGGCAAATAAGCTTTATACTTCGGTACGAGTAATATGTGCTGTATACGCTGGTATGTTTAATACGTGATGTGTACACTGGTATGTGTAATACGTGATGTTTACACTGGTATGTGTAACACGTGATGTATACACTGGTATGTGTAATACGCGCTGTATACCCTGGTATGTGTATTACGTGCTGTATACACTGGTACGTGTAATACATGTACGTGATGTATATATTGGTACGTGTAATACGTGCTGTATACACTGGTACGCGTAATTCGTGCTGTATAACTGGTACGTGTAATACGTGCTGTATACTTTGGTATGTGCAATACGTTCTGTATACACATATATGGGTAATACAAGCTGTATATCCTGGTATTGGTAATAATGGTTGTATAATATGGTATGTATGTGTAATACTTGCTGTATACTCTGATATGAGAAATACGTACTGCATATTGTGATATGTGCAATATGTGATGTGTACACTGGTATGTGTAATACGTGATGTATACACTGGTATGTGTAACACGTGATGTATACACTGGTATGTGTAATACGCGCTGTATACCCTGGTATGTGTAATACGTGCTGTATACACTGGTACGTGTAATTCGTGATGTATATATGGGTACGTGTAATACGTGCTGTATACACTAGTGCGTGTAATTCGTGCTTTATACTCTGGAACGTGTAATACGGGCTGTAAACACTGGTATGTGTAATACGTGCTGTATGCCCTGGTATCTGTAATACGTGCTGTATACACCACTAGTATGTGTAATACGTGATGTATACACTGGTATGTGTAATACGTGATGTATACACTGGTTTGTGCAACACGTGATGTATACACTGGTATGAGTAATGCGCGCTGTATACCCTGGTATGAGTTATACGTGCTGTATACCCTAGTATGTGTAATACGTACTGTATACACTGGTATCTGTAATACGTGTTGTACACACTGGTACGTGTAATACGTGATGTATATATTGGTACGTTTATTACGTGCTGTATACACTGGTACGTGTAATTCGTGCTGTATACTCCGGTACGTGTAATACGTGCTGTATACTCTGGTACGTGTAATACGGACTGTAAACACTGGTATGTGTAAAACGTGCTGTATACACTGGTATGTGTAATACGTGATGTATATCCTGGTACGTGCAATACGTGCTGTATACACTGGTAAATGTAATACGTGCTGTATATCTTGGTATGTATAATACGTGTTGTAAACAATGGTATGTGTAACACATACTGTATAAACTGGTATGTTTAATAGGTGCTGTATACACCGGTACGTGTAATACGGACTGTATACCCCGGTATGTGTAATACTTGCTGTTTACACTGGTATGTGTAATACTTGTAGTATACTCTGGTATGTGTAATACGTGCTGTATACTTTGGTATGTGTAATACATGTTGTATACTCTGGTATGTGTAATACTTGCTTTATACTATGGTATGTGCAATAAGTGCGGTATACTATGGTATGTGCAATAAGTGCGGTATACTCTGGTATACTTTGGTATGTGTAATACTTGATGTATACTATGGTATGTGTAATATGTGCTATATACTCTGCTATGTGTAGTACTTGCTGTATACTCTGGTATGGGTAATAAGTGATGTATATTTTAGTATGGGTAATACGTGCTGTTTACTCTGGTATGTGTAATACGGACTGTATACTCTGGTATGTGTAATACGTACTGTATACTCTGGTATGGGTAATACGTGCTGTATACTTTGGTATGTGTAATACATGTTGTATACTCTGGTATGTGCAATACTTGCTTTATACTATGGTATGTGAAATAAGTGCGGTATACTCTGGTATACTTTGGTATGTGTAATACTTGATGTATACTATGGTATGTGTAATACGTGCTTTATACTCTGCTATGTGTAGTACTTGCTGTATACCCCGGTATGTGTAATACTTGCTGTTTACACTGGTATGTGTAATACTTGTAGTATACTCTGGTATGTGTAATACGTGCTGTATACTTTGGTATGTGTAATACATGTTGTATACTCTGGTATGTGTAATACTTGCTTTATACTATGGTATGTGCAATAAGTGCGGTATACTATGGTATGGGCAATAAGTGCGGTATACTCTGGTATACTTTGGTATGTGTAATACTTGATGTATACTATGGTATGTGTAATATGTGCTATATACTCTGCTATGTGTAGTACTTGCTGTATACTCTGGTATGGGTAATAAGTGATGTATATTTTAGTATGGGTAATACGTGCTGTTTACTCTGGTATGTGTAATACGGACTGTATACTCTGGTATGTGTAATACGTACTGTATACTCTGGTATGGGTAATACGTGCTGTATACACTGGTACGTGTAATACGGACTGTATACCCCGGTATGTGTAATACTTGCTGTTTACACTGGTATGTGTAATACTTGTAGTATACTCTGGTATGTGTAATACGTGCTGTATACTTTGGTATGTGTAATACATGTTGTATACTCTGGTATGTGTAATACTTGCTTTATACTATGGTATGTGAAATAAGTGCGGTATACTCTGGTATACTTTGGTATGTGTAATACTTGATGTATACTATGGTATGTGTAATACGTGCTTTATACTCTGCTATGTGTAGTACTTGCTGTATACTCTGGTATGGGTAATAAGTGATGTATATTTTAGTATGGGTAATACGTGCTGTTTAATCTGGTATGTGTAATACGGACTGTATACTCTGGTATGTGTAATACGTACTGTATACTCTGGTATGGGTAATACGTGCTGTATACACTGGTACGTGTAATTCGTGATGTATATATGGGTACGTGTAATACGTGCTGTATACACTGGTGCGTGTAATTCGTGCTTTATACTCTGGAACGTGTAATACGGGCTGTAAACACTGGTATGTGTAATACGTGCTGTATGCCCTGGTATCTGTAATACGTGCTGTATACACTAGTATGTGTAATACGTGATGTATACACTGGTATGTGTAATACGTGATGTATACACTGGTATGTGTAACACGTGATGTATACACTGGTATGAGTAATGCGCGCTGTATACACTGGTATGAGTTATACGTGCTGTATACCCTAGTATGTGTAATACGGACTGTATACTCTGGTATGTGTAATACGTACTGTATACTCTGGTATGGGTAATACGTTATGTATACCATGGTATGGGTAATACGTGCTGTATACTCTGGTATGGGTAATACGTTCTGTATACTCTGGTATGGGTTAAACGTTCTGTATACTCTGGTATGGGTAATACGTAATACATTTAAGTGCTGTATACTCTGGTATGTGTAATTGATACTGTATACTCTGGTTTTGGCAATGCGTGCTGTATACACTGGTATGTGTAATTCATACTGTATACTCTGGTAGTGGCAATGCGTGCTGTATACACTGGTATGTGTAATTCATACTGTATACTCTGGTATTGGCAATGCGTGCTGTATACACTGGCACGGATAATGCTTGCTATATACTCTGGTATTGATAATATGTGCTGTATATTGTGGTATGTGTAATAGGTAATGTATACTCTGGCAATTTTAATCAGTGCTGTATACTCGTGTATGGGTATCCCGTGCAGTTTTCTCTGGTAATGGTCCGTGCTGTATACTCTTGAATGTGTAATACGTGCTGTATACTCTGGAATGTGTAATACCTGCTGTATACTCCGGTATGGGTAATACTTGTTGTATACTCTGGAACGTGTCATACGTGCTGTATACTCGGGTATATGTAATATTATCTGTATAATATAGTATGGGGTTTTCCTGTTGTATATTAATGTATACTCAGCTATGTGTTATATGTGCTGAATACTTTCGTATGGGTATACGTGCTGTATACTCAGGTATGTGTATTACAGTCTGTATACTATGGTGTGGGTAATACGTGCTGAATATTCCGGTATGAGTAATACGTGTTCTTTATTCTGGTATGTGTAATACGTGCTGTATAATCTGGTATGTGTAATACGTGCTGTATACTAAAGGTATGCGACATACGTGCTGTATATTTTGCTATGTGTATTACGGACTGTATACTCTGGTATGTGTAATACTTGCTGTATACTCCGGTATGTGTAATAGGTGTTGTTTACTCTGGTATGTGTAATACTTGCTGTATACTCTGGTATGTGTAATACGGACTGTATATTCTGGTATGTGTAATACTTGCTGTATAGTTTGGTATGTGTAATACGTGCTGTATACTCTGGTATGGATAATACGTGCTGTTTACTCTGGTATGCTTAATACGGACTGTGTACTCCGGTATGCGTAATACGTGCTGTATACTATGGTATGTGTAATACGGACTGTATACACTGGTATGTGTAATACTTGTTGTATACTCTGGTATGGGTAATACGTGCTGTATACTCTGGTATGGGTAGTACGTGCTGTATACTCTTGTATGTGTAATACATGCTGTATACTCTGATATGGGTAAAACGTGCTGTATACTCTGGTATGGGTAATACGTGCGTTTTACTCTGGAATGTGTAATACGGACTGTATACTCTGGTATGTGTAATACGTTCTGTACACTCTGGTATGGGTAATACGTGCTGTATACTCTGGTATGGGTAATACGTTCTGTACACTCTGGTATATGTTAAACGTGCTGTATACTCTGGTATGGGTAATACGTACTGTATACTTTGGTATGGGTAATACGTGATGTTTACTCTGGTATTGGTTATACGTGCTGTATACTCTGGTATGTGTAATACAGACTGTATACTCTTGTTTGGGTAATACTTGCTTTAAACTCTGGTATGGGCAATACGTGATGTATACTCTGGTATGTGTAATACGTGTTCTATACTCTGTTATGTGTAATACGTGCTCTATACTCTGGTATGTGTAATACGTGATGTATACTTTGGTATGTGTAATGCGTGCTGTATACTCTGTTATGTGTAATACGTGCTCTATACTCTGGTATGTGTTATGCGTGATGTTTACTTTGGTATGGGTAATACGTGTTTTATACTCTGTTATGCGTACTACTTGCTCTATACTCTGGTATGGGTAATACGTGCTGTGCAATCCGGTATGGGTAATACGTGCTGTATACTCTCTTATGGGTAATACGTCCTGTAAACTCTTGTATGGGTAATACGTGCTGTATACTCTGGTATGGGTAATACGTGATCTATATTCTGATATGGGTAGTACGTTCTGTATACTCTGGTATGGGTAATACGTGCTGTATAGTCTGGTATATGTACTACTTTCTCTATACTCTGGTATGGGTAATACGTGCTGTATACTCTTGGTATGGGTAATACGTGATGTATATATTGGTACGTGTAATACGTGCTGTATACACTAGTACGCGTAATTCGTGCTGTATATCTGGTACGTGTAATACGTGCTGTATACTTTGGTATGTGCAATACGTTCTGTATTCACATATATGGGTAATACAAGCTGTATATCCTGGTATTGGTAATAATGGTTGTATAATATGGTATGAATGTGTAATACTTGCTGTATACTCTGATATGAGAAATACGTACTGTATATTGTGATATGTTCAATATGTGTTATATACACTGCTATGTGTAATACGTGCAGTATACCCTGGTGTAGGTAATACATGCTGAATACGCTGGTATGGATTATACATGCTCTAAACACTGGTATTGACAAATATGCTTTATACTTCGGTACGAGAAAATATGTGCTGTATACTCTGATATATGTACTACTTGCTGTATACTCTGGTATGGGTAATACGTGCTGTATACCCTTGTATGGGTAATACGTGCTGTATACTCTGGTATATGTACTACTTTTTGTATACTATGGTATGGGTAATACGTGCTGTGTACTCTGGTATATGTACTAATTGCTGTACACTCTGGTACGGGTAATACGTGCTGTATACTCTGGTATATGTACTAATTGCTGTATACTCAGGTATGGGTAATACGTGCTGTATACTCTGGTATGGGTAATACGTGCTGTATACTCTGGTATATGTTCTAATTGCTGTATACTCAGGTATTGGTTATACGTGCTGTATACTCTAGTACGGGTAATACGTTCTGTATACTCTGGTATTGGTAATACTGACGGTATACTCTGGTATATGTACTACTTGCTGTATACTCTGGTATAGGTAATACGGACTGTGTTGCTCTTAACGGTTCTATGGCTTGTGCCAAGTCATTGTTTCCTTGCTTTGTGGCTTTTTATATGCACATATACATATATATATTTTTCGCCTATTAACATGATTAATGCCTCCTTGTTTTTTAGAAGATACATTCGGGTTGCGATTTATTTGCTTACACTGTCCCGTTGAGTTGCGATGACAATGGTGTAAGGGTAATTTTTGGTGCATCATATAATATGATTTAAATCCCTAGCGGGCTTAATGCCAGTTATCGTATTTCAGAAACAAATCGTCATACTTTTTTTCCGTTAGTTGCGATAATCAACATAGTCGAAAATAATCCCATTTTGTCATTTCAAAATACATTAAGGCTATATATTGCCTTGTTAATCGCATTGAGTTATGTAGGGAATTTGCAAATGTATAGAACTAAAATGCTTCTAAATAGTTGTACACATACGTTTCCAATCGTAAAATCTTTATATATAAAGATAGGTAGTAGGGACAAGACACAGGCAAATACATCTTTTCAGATAATCTAAGTTAAATAATCAATAACAAACAGTCCATTCATCATTTGTTGTTAACACTAATCATTTTCAAGACATTTTTAACAATAGTTTAACTTTAACAATACTTAACAAAGGTCAATGTGTACTTGTAAAGGGGTAACATTAAAAAAGGAATACAAATGGTTTTATAAACTTTATATATATATATTTTACTATTTATTGTACCCCTACTATCTATTTTGATATGAAATGAGTGGAGGCATATAGTTATCGAACCGTGCGCCTGTTTGTTCGTTCGGTCGTTCGTCCGTTCTTTCGTCCTTCCATCCGAAACAATCATTTCTCAGCCATAACTTTGAAAGAACTGAAGGAATTTCCATGAAACTTCACACAAATGCTGTGTGTTGTATGCAATAATCGAAACGTCCGTCCTTCATTCTGTCCTTTCGTTGGTCCCTCCGTCCGAAACAAGCATCTTTCACCTATAACTTTGAAGAACTGAAGACAATTTGAAGGGAATTCCTTGAAACTTCACACAACTGTTAACCACAATAAGAAAGTGTGTCGTGTGCAAGAATCGGGTTCTTAACTCAAAGGTCAAAGAAATATAAAAAGATCGGACTGGAAAAGTAGCATTCAAGGAGTACAGTCAACCACAAAGCACAGAAACAAACACGCAAACAGACAAACAAGAAGGCAAAAGTAATAATAAATGCAAACGACATCACAAACACAAAAGGGTTGAAATAGGGCTACGGCATTGGAACGGTCAGTGGCAAAGTAGGCCACTGGGGAGGGGGGGGATTGGGGGGGGGGGGGGGTTAAACCGGTTCTAGGGTTCACCAAACCTCACCCTTACCCTATTTTATCCCATTAACACAGGACAGTGTAAATAAAGAAATCATGATCTAATCTCTAACCAACAAGGCAGCATCAATAGGCAATATAAGTAAAACAAAGTCACACTCGGAGGACAAAGGTCAAATGAATCAAACATTTCGGGGGCATTTATCACTTATTGGTGACATTTCTTGTATTTTGCAATTATAATTCAATGTGATTTACAAATAAAGCTTTAGAAACAAAGAAAGATTATAATTGTGATATAACCTCGCATCAGCTATTCATGCACTATATCGAATTATATCCACGGTATGTAATTATGACTGATTTCAATACATATTATACACCTATACATTTCAAATCATAAATGCAATATCTCATAGTGCATATTCGAATCATTCGTACGGGTGGTGTGCAACGCGCCTGGGAGGAGCCTACGTAACATTTGTGGTGTGCAAGGAGCTTATGATAAACATAACATTGGTGGTTTGCAAGGAGCCTATGATAAACATAACATTGGTGGTGTGCAAGGAGCCTATGATAAACATAACATTGGTGGTGTGCAAGGAGCCTATGATATAAATAACACTGGCTTAACTACGTGTGCCATTAGGTTGAATTACATATTCTCCGTTTTATGTACTCTGTGTAACTGTTAGAAATTAGTTTGTCTGGGAGCATTGTTTAATTGACTGCACACTCGCACTGGCGGATAATATACTCTATAAGAGCATGGTTGAATGTGTGCTTGTTCGGTAAGTACTGTATTACGTACATTTTTTATCTTATTAGATATTACACTATTTGTTTTAAATATGTAAGTAAAGCTGAACATCCGTTTGGTAGTGCCGGTTTTACAGTAATATATCTCCAATTTATTAAGAGATATGAGCATTTTACCTCTACATTTACGTTTTAACGAACAGTTACATCGTATGCGATATTCATGTGACTGTTTTATATTCATCAATTATTGCATATGCCGCCATTTGGTGGATTTCATAAAAACATAATTAATCCAGAACCGCGACATTACTTTATTTATGTTTGTTTTTTATATTGAAAAAAAAAAGTTTGTTTTGTGTTGTTTTTTTTGTGTTTTCTTTTTCTTTCTTAAAACCGTTTTACAGAACAAAACGGGTCAGAATGTTTCACCGATGATTCTTGATTTTATGAGTTATTTACCTGGTCTTTTGTCATTATTTACTATGGAAAATCATAAAAAGAAAAGTGTTTCATTAAATTCCAACCTGCATTAATCTGTCCCGAAATACATTTCAGTTGTTTACTGGCCTTTTTATTGTTGAACTTCTTACAGTATTATACAATCAAGGTTTCCTAAACAATGCTTTCTTGCCGAGATGTAATTGAAGAAACCCGGAAATGCATTTCATAACAGCAATGTGAAATGCACCAATTTCAGATATGCACGAACAAATTGTTATTCGTCGACTCCTTGTATAGATTATTTCATATTCTGTCCGTTCTGCCTCAAATTCTAAATTTTAAAAGTATTTGTTTATTTTGGTGCGTTTTCATTGACGCTGAGTGGTATTTAATCGACGTATTATTCAATTTTATGATGGTGATGTTGATGGTTTTGGCATAGTTAAATGATGTTGATTGATGACGATTCTAAGACTAATCGCGATGATGGTGGTATGGCAATCATTGATTGATAAAGATCAATCAGTTTTTAAACTAAACCATCACTATCATCTGATCGTGCATTACCGTCGAATACATAATCACCATGATCATTCCTTATCATCGAATCAATAATCATCAGCCATCATCAACATCATTTATAACCATGAAATCTATAATAGTCTTCTGCCATCATCTCCATCATCATTAAGTACCATAAAATCCATAATCAGCCTCCATCATCACCATCATGATTCATAACCATTATCATTATCATCATCGCTTATTACCATCAAATCCATAATCAGCCGCCATCATTACCATCATCATTCATTACCATCAAATCCTTACTCAGCCACCATCATCACCATCATCCTTTATTACCATCAAATCCATAATCATCGGCGATCATCGTCATCATCATTAATTACCATCAAATCCATAATCATCCGCCATCATCACCATCACCCTTTATTACCATCAAATCCATAATCATCAACCATCATCACCATCATCATTCATAACCATCACATCCATAAGCATCCGCCATCATAATCATCATCATTAATTACCATCAAATCCATAATCAGTCGCCATCATCACCATCATTGTTTATTACCATCAAATCCATAATCATCCGCCATCATCACCATCATCATCATACATTACCATCAAATACATACTCATCCACCATCATCCCCATCACGCTTTATTACGATAAAATCCATTATCATTCATAACCATCACATCCATAAGCATCCGCCATCATCACCATCACCATTAATTAAAAGCAAATCCAAAATCATCCGCCATCATCACCATCATCATTAATTACCATCACATCCATAATCACACTCATTCATCACCATCATTATTCGTGATCATCCAATCCATAATCAGCCGTCATCATCACCATCATCATTAATTTCTATCAAATCCATAATCATCCGCCATCATCACCTTATCATTCATTACCATGAAATCCATAAGCATCCGCCATCATCACCATCACCATTAATTAAAAGCAAATCCAAAATCATCCGCCATCATCACCATCATCATTAATTACCATCAAATCCATAATCACTCTCCATCATCACCATCATCATTCACGATCATCCAATCCATAATCAGCTGTCATCATCACCATCATCATTCATTACCATCAAATCCATTCTCAGACGACATTATCAACATCACCATTAATAACCATTAAATCCATATTCATCCGCCCTCATCACCATCTTCAATAATTACCATTAAATCCATATTCAGCCGACATCATCACCATCATCATTAATTAAAATCAAATCCATAATCAGCCACAATCATCAACATCATCATTAATTAAAATCAAATTCATAATCATCCGCCATCATCACCATCATCATTCATTACTATAAAATCCATAATCAGCCGCCATCATCACCATCATCATTAATTAAAATCAAATCCATAATCAGTCGCCATCGTCACCATCATCACCATTACAATGTATTACCATCAAATCCATTATCATCCGCCATCATCATCATCATCAGTAATTACCATCACATCCATAATCACTCGCCATCGTCACCATAATCAATAATTATTATCAAATCCATGATCATCCGCCATCATCAATATCATCATTAATTACCATCAAATCCATAATCACTCGCCATCGTCACCATAATCAATAATTATCATCAAATCCATAATCATCCGCCATCATTAAATCATCATTAATTACCATCAAATCCAGAATCACTCTCCATCGTCACCATAATCAATAATTACCATCAAATCCATAATCATCCGCCATCATCAACATCATCATTCATTATCATCCAATCCATATTCAGCCGCCATTTTACCATCATCATTCATAACCATCAAATCCGTAATCATCCGCCCTCATCACAATTATCATGCTTACCATGAAATCAATAAATATCCGCCATCATCGCAATAATGATTCATAACTATCAAATACATAATCATCCGCCATCATCACCATCATTATTCATTACCATCAAATCCGTGAACATCCGCCATCATCGTCATAATGATTAATTACCATCAAACCCATAATCACACTCCATCATAACCATCATCATTCATGATCATCCAATCCATAATCAACCGCCCTCATCACCTTCATCATTCATAACCATCAAATCCATAATCATCTGCCATCATCCCCATCATCATTAATTACCATCAAATTCATAATTATCCTCCATCATCACCATCATCATTTATTACCAACAAATCAATAATCATTCGCCGCCATCACCATTATAATTCATAACCATCGAATCCATAAGCATTCGCCATCATCACCATCATCTTGCATTACTATCAAATTCATACATGTAACAATCATCCGCCATCATCTCAATCATCCTTAATTACCAACAAATCCATAATTATCCATCCATCATCACCACCATTCATTACCATCAAATCCATAATCATCCGCCATCATCACCGTCACCATTCATTACCATCAAATCCATAATCATCCGCCATCATCACCGTCACCATTCATTACCATCAAATCCATACTCATCCACCATCATCACCATCACGCTTTATTACGATCAAATCCATTATCATTCATAACCATCACATCCATAAGCAACCGCCATCATCGTCATCATCATTAATTACCATCAAATCCATAATCAGCCTCCATCATCACCATCATCATTCATAACCATCAAATCCATAATCAACCGCCATCATCATAATTATTGTTTATTACCATCAAATCCATAATCATCCGCCATCATCACCATCATCATCATACATTACCATCAAATCCATACTCATCCACCATCATCACCATCACCCTTTATTACGATCAAATCCATTATCATTCATAACCATCACATCCATAATCATCCGCCATCATCGTCATCATCATTAATTATCATCAACTCCTTAAGCAGCCGCCATCATCAACATCACCATTATTACCATCAAATCCATAATCATCAACCATCATCACCATCATCTTTCATAATCATCACATCCATAAGCATCCGCCATCATCGGCATCATCATTAATTACCATCAAATCCATAATCATCTGCCATCATCAGCATCACCATTATTACCATCAAATCCATAATCATCAACCATCATCACCATCATCATTCATAACCATCACATCCATAAGCATCCGCCATCATCGTCATCATCATTAATTACCATCAACTCCTGTATCAGCCGCCATCATCACCATCACCATTATTACCATCAAATCCATAATCATCAACCATCATCACCATCATCATTAATTAAAAGCAAATCCATAATCATCCGCCATCATCAGCATCACCATTCATTACCGTCAAATCCATAATCATCCGCCATCACCATTAATTAAAAGCAAATCCAAAATCATCCGCCATCATCACCATCATCATTAATTACTATCAAATCCATAATCACACTCAATCATCACCATCATTATTCGTGATCATCCAATCCATAATCAGCCGTCATCATCACAACATCATTAATTTCTATCAAATCCATAGCCATCCGGCATCATCGCCATAATCAATAATTACCATCAAATCAATAATCACTCTCCATCATCACCATCATCATGCACGATCATCCAATCCATAATCAGCTGTCATCATCACGATCATCATTCATTACCATCAAATCCATTCTCAGACGACATTATCAACATCACCATTAATAACCATTAAATCCATATTCATCCGCCCTCATCACCATCTTCAATAATTACCATTAAATCCATATTCAGCCGACATCATCACCATCATCATTAATTAAAATCAAATCCATAATCAGACACAATCATCACCATCATCATGAATTAAAATCAAATTCATAATCATCCGCCATCATCACCATCATCATCCATTACTATAAAATCCATAATCAGGCGACATTATCAACATCATCATTCATTATCATCCAATCGATATTCAGCCGCCATTTTACCATCATCATTCATAACCATCAAATCCGTAATCATCCGCCCTCATCACCATTATCATTCATTACCATCAAATCAATAAATATCCGCCATCATCGCAATAATGATTCATAACTATCAAATACATAATCATCCGCCATCATCACCATCATCATTCATTACCATCAAATCCGTGAACATCCGCCATCATCGCCATAATGATTAATTACCATCAAATCCATAATCACACTCCATCATCACCATCATCATTCATGATCATCCAATCCATAATCAACCGCCCTCATCACCTTCATCATTCATAACCATCAAATCCATAATCATCTGCCATCATCCCCATCATCATTAATTACCATAAAATTCATAATTATCCGCCATCATCACCATCATCATTTATTACCAACAAATCAATAATCATTCGCCGCCATCACCATCATAATTCATAACCATCGAATCCATAAGCATTCGCCATCATCACCATCATCTTGCATTACCATCAAATTCATACATGTAACAATCATCCGCCATCATCTCAATCATCCTTAATTACCAACAAATCCATAATTATCCATCCATCATCACCACCATTCATTACCATCAAATCCATAATCATCCGCCATCATCACCGTCACCATTCATTACCATCAAATCCATAATCATCCGCCATCATCACCGTCATCATTCATTACCATCAAATCCATAATCATCCGCCATCATCGCCATTATCATTCATTACCATCAACTCCATAATCATTTACCATCCTCACCATCCTTATTCATCTATTTTAATCATAATTTCCATCAATCATCAACAATTATAATCGTCATCAATCGTTACAAATAATCACCACTTTCAACATGCTTATGTTACTATTTGTATGTGAAATAAACAAAAATGAACATCTAACTTTGATTAGATTAGAACTCACCAGATGTGTGTGTGGGTGTGTGTTTGCGTCCGTGCGTGCGTGTGCGTGTGTCTGTGTGTCTGTGTGTGCGCGTCAATGCTTACGTGCGTTTCATTGTGTCATCAAAGGAACATGCATACGCAAATGGTAGTACCTCACATATTGCCATGTCAGTGTGAACGCTGTGATGCTAGGAACTTTCTCCATACGAGTTTATGCTAGCAATATATTACTAATTAATATGTATTGTCAATGTGCCATTATCATTCAATATTAAACATACACATACAATACCCACCAGACTTTAATCTCTAACAAACTAGGCAACATCTAGTTTAATGAATTATTCAAATTACTTTTACTTCGCCTTTTTGAAGGCAATCGAAGAACCATACTGAACCTTGATTTATACCAGTTTATGGTCGGAAGACTTTTGACACGAGTATGAACAAAACACAATGACGTCCCCGATTGATACCAGTTGTCCCGTGACGTCCCTGTAAGTGTTCAACTAGTATTTAGGTGTATAGTTCGAATCCTATCTGAGTCAAATGTATCCCAACTGTTGCAGTTATGTTATGAAGCTATGCGTAAACCGTATAAATCGTTCAAACATATGCTGTCAGGTGTTTGATTAAATTTGATGAGTACGACCATGTCAGTGTCCGACTGTTTATAAGATGCGAATTTCGAATATGTTTAAATGCTTATGAATTTACGCGTATACCGTTTAACGCGTAGTATACCGTTTACTCTCATCGTAACATATACTCAGTTGCAAAAGAAAGTGGACACTGAGTTTTGTTTAGATTTAATTGTATAAAGTTTGTTTTAGAATTAAATTGACAAATTCCATAACGAATATGCCAAGTGTGGTACCAACGTTTTTACCATTCCATTGCCAATATCATGTTGTCATTTGTTTTCCAATAGGTCGAATCATTAAGGGACTGTCGCTTGATAAAGGGGATAGGTTGTAAAGTAAAATGTCCAAAATGTCCAGTTTCTTTTGCAACAGAGTATATTATTTTTCGTTAAAATCTTATCAAACCTTCATATATGTTGTAAAAATGTTTTAATATAGTTAGGTCGTTACTTGAT
Organism: Cyrtodaria siliqua; assembly: GCA_037043455.1. NCBI lineage: Eukaryota > Metazoa > Mollusca > Bivalvia > Adapedonta > Hiatellidae > Cyrtodaria > Cyrtodaria siliqua. Next base: position 73,503 of record JAWPHD010005233.1, read on the forward strand.
TCACAAAGAACGATACATTGCGATTCACAAAGGACTATAGATTTTAGATACTATTTCTTCTTTGTTTATAACTTTGGTATTATCTTGACAAATTATTAAAGTGATTCAACATGCCATATTTAATCATTTATAACAATTGTATTTTTGTTTATGTAACTTATCCGTATCCAGATCGTGTGAATTTCAAAGCCCATACTGATACGCCTGATGTCCTGTTTGCAGCAATTGTTCGATAAAATATCGTCCTTTTGTTTGAATAATAAGGTTATGCGTGTGTGTGTCACCGCTAAAGACGACAACTCCGCTAAAGACCACTGCTCCTCTAATGCCCACATAAATTTCCGCTAAAGTCCACAACTCCGCTACAGTACACACACATTTCCGCTAAAGTCCAGAAAAGAATGAAAGCCGAAGAACACAACATGTGCAGTCCTAAAAAAAGAGTATGATAATGGACCTTTGGAAACGGCCGATCACGACGTCGTGCTCACAAGTTCACAAACTATATTGCTTTAAGTTCACAAAATATAGTGTCGCTAAAGACCACAAACGTTTTCGCTAAATTTCACAAAACTATTTCAGAGAAAAAAACACTTTTGTGGAAAAGTTATTGTTTCCTCATTTGTGAGAGATGTTTCAGCATTGTTTTATGTGTTAGTAGTTATTGCACCTCTAATACAATTAGAGTTTCAAAACTCGAATTATCAAAACCGAAACGAGGCTTTCGGTTACGGCGTAACTTTCTTTTAATACTGTTTAAAGGAACTGGAGGCGATATAAAAGCATTATGAGTGTGAATCTACGTACGAAAAAACTCATCAGATTGTGTTATAGATTCATATTGCATGTGAATAAACACTAAATTGGGATCCATTATCAGTAAAATTGAAGTATTGTAAGTGAAATAGTTTGGTCTGGAAAACTAGACGACGCAGCTAGTTGTATTGTAAATATCATTAATAGTAATTCATATGATGCTTTAATTAAGTCTATTACAAATTATGGTTTTGTGATAGATTATAGATATAAAAATCGAACAGGAAAATCAGCATTCAAGGACGACAGTCAATCACAAACACACAGAGAAACAAAGAATTGTTTTAAAGATGAATAAAAGGCCTAATAAGACACCACAAACACAAAAGGGGTGACAATAGGGCTACCGCCTTGGAACGGTCAGTGACAAAAAAGGCCGCTGGGGTTTAAACCAGGTTCTAGGGTGCACCAAACCTAACACTTATCCTACTGGCAACCCAATAAAACGGGAAGTACACTTTCTTTGAAGTAGATGTACACTTGTTGGCAGTATAATTATTTACCCTATGGTAATGAGCGGCTATATGTAAGCCATATGGGAACGTGCCATAAAACTCAAGCACATTATGAAGGTATCATTTGAATTTGAATTGACACCAATCACTCTTCTAGATCGTCCCCAGTCCCTTTAATTACACCATTTGTTTAAACGCTGCTATACGCACACCTCATGTAAAATGGATCCGTATATAATCTTGACGAGCATAGTGTACGAGGGCTGTTCAAATAATATGTGGCGTTATTCGATATTGCACTCATTTATTGACATGCATAAACTTTTAAGATTCTTTTAAAATTCATACATGTTGTAATCCAACTCATAAGAAATCAAATGATTGAAACAAAACATCGATTCATGTCTAGTTACGTTGCAATGACTAATAATACTAAAACTAAAACTACTAATATGAAGACAAAAGTCAAAATGACGGCGTCAAAGCGCGAAAACCAGTAAAAAACGGGATGGCGAGTTGTCCATCGTCCGTCCGTCGTAGGACATTCATTTTTCATCCGATCTTCACCAACCTATATGAGATTGTTAATATCAATAAAAGCTCGGAAAAGTTAAAAAAAACGCCAGATCGGACCAGTACCAGCGCAGTTATGGCCCTTGATTTAGGGCCTTCATTTTCCAACCTATCTTTACCAAACTTTATCAGATTTTAATGTCAATGAAAGCTCGGCTCTTGTTATTCTGAAAAAAGCCATATTCTGCCTTGTGAACACTCTAGCACCTTCATGTATTATTTGAACTTTACCAAACGTGCACAGGTTGTTAATAGCAATAAAATCTTGGACGAGTTCGAAAACCAACCAGATCGGACCATACGCCGTAGTTATGGCCTTGTTTTTGCTAAAAAATGCCATTTTCTGCCTTATGAACACTCTAGCATCTTCATTTATTATTTAATATTTACCAAACTTGCCCATATTGTTAATAGTAATGAATATTAATGAAATCTTTGACGAGTTTGAAAACGAGCCAGATTTGACCATTTACACCGGAGTTATGGCCCTTGATTTTCTAAAATATGCTATAATTCTTTAACGCGATATGTCCTTCATTTTTCATCCGATCTTTTTTCAAACTTTACTAGATTGTTGATATCAATGAAAGCTCCGAGGATTTCGAAAAGCCTCCAGTTCGACTAGTAATAACGGAGTATTGACTCTTATTCATCTTGTTTACGCGATAAAGGCCACATTTCTTGAGCAATCTTAACTAAACTTGCACAGATTGTATATGACCATAAGATAGATATCGGACAAATTCGATAATGGGATAAAGATCAAACCAGTTACACCAGAGTTATGGCCCCTGAAGTAGCAAAAAATGCAGTTTTACATGTTGTTTACACGATACAGGCCACCTTTCTTGAGCAATGTTAACCAAATTTTTTTTCTGTTATTATTGTTTTATTTATTTTTTAAATATATTTTTTTTTAAATATTTTTTTTTAGATATTTTTTTTTTAATTCCTTTTTTTTTTTTGTAACGGCGCGTTGGATTTGATGAAACCTAGCAGGAAGCATTGGTATGATTTCTAGTTATGCATATCGCGCTTTTGTTACAGTTCGCTGATTTTTGACGGAGTTATGGCCCTTTGACATGTTCACTTTAAATTTCTTGTGGGCGCTACACCTCCTAAACGGCTTGTTGAATTTCTACGAAATTTAACAGGAAGCCTCAGTATGATGTCTAGATGTGCAAATCGCTGTATATCAATGAAATCTTGGAAAAGTTCGGAAACCAGCTAGATGCTATTAGTAACGACAGAGTTATGACCCTTGTATTTTCCTTTGTTAAATCTGTAGCTACTTCATTTTGTATCTGATATTTACCATATTTGTTTAGAATGTTAATATACCCCCCTCTCCCCCCACCCCTCCCCCACCCCAAATACCCATGCCAGAATAGACACAGCAGACTTATTGCCCATGATTACAATGTGAGTGATACAGATGGGCATTTTATGACGATAACCCTTGATATAAGAGCCATTTTAGCCAGTAGAACGTCCACATGCCTTCTTGTGCCTCTTGTTTTTGTTAAAAAGTACATAGAGTTTTGAAATTTGACAACAGTTTTATTTTAATGCAAGTTCATTGCCTTTATGGCCTTTACAATCAGAAAGAAAGGTCAAAGTCTAACATTTACATTGTATATGGGTCCATAATATGTTGATTCAAAGTGTTAAAACGATGGCTTGAACAAATACAAGTGTTTCTTCATTGCACAAATATTTACATATTTTGCTTTTCAAAGTTACAAATCTGAAGTCAAAAGTGGTCAGCGCACTCATTTTACGGCTATGTAGAAAATGTAACAAGGATGATTATCATCCTATGTTTGATAATACTCTACCTTAAAATTATATAAATTGTTCTATTATACATATTATTTGATGTGTGAATGGAACATATCTTAACCTAATCTACATATTGTTTCTAATTGTTATCTCTCTCACAATCACCTTCACAACTACATAATGCTGTACATCGTATTGCTGAATCTACACATTTACATTGGCTTCAGCACCCATTTTCTGTCTGACACCTACATCTTAGAAGTTCTTGGCAAGCTTTAAAAGTTTCAGAAAGTACGGTCAACACTGGTTTCCAGATCTTTCCTTGGGTTCTCTGCCAGCACCCAAGACTTGGGCATAGTAAACGAGCACTTGATTCTAAGCATTGACAATCACTTAGTGTGTTAAAGTAAAGCACCAGATGTAAGTGGTATTAAATCGACTGACCTTCCTTTCCTTGTGAAGAGATAATTTCGTACCTCATCTGCTGTTTCACATGTGTTTTACTATCCTACAAAAGCACTACAAAGCGTTCCAGAATCGGCATCTTCTCGTCCAACCGTTTCAATGAAGGAGTATAGCCCAATACATGAAAAGCTTCCATGACTTCTGAATAAGTATTTCTTACAACCAATGCAGTCGTCTTTCCGTTACCACTGAAAAAGAACGTTTTGACATTTCTGGACCCAGCGATTCGGTTATGCCATGTGCAGATATGAACCGAAAATGCTTCCCAGTGACAAATGCAATACACACTTCATTAACACTAAGCTCATTAAAGAGAGCAATTGACAAATCAAAAAAATTAAGATGAACAGTTCTGATTATCACTCTTTTACAGTTTTGTTTTCCACAATATTTTATATGCAACTGTAAGCTCGTAATTGTCGCTTCATGTGTACATGGCGGAAGTTCACTAGCATATTTTCTCAGTAGATTGCAAATTACTTTTTTGTCCTTGGTTGACACTATTTTTTATCAATAAGTTCAATTGCCACAGATTCAGTAACTAGATAGCTAAATAGTTCGACCTTATTTTCATCAACTCGAATGAATGATTCCCAGTTTTCTGTTTAATTTGAATCTGACTGCACTCTTTTATGTACACCTTACTATGTTTACTGCATGTCACTGCCTTAAAGCTACAGACCCTCTATATTAACTGGTAATAACTCATGAATATGAATGAGTCACCGAAAGTCGGTATATAAGGCAGAAATCGATGCGTAAAATATCACATTTTTATTTAGCCTTCGAACAGGTAACATCGATAAATATACAGCTTCAGAATATATGTGATAAAAAAAGTACTTGCCCGGAACGGGATTTGAACCACAGCCGTTGCGCTTTTAAGTTCTGAAGGCCGTACATTTAACCACAAGACCAAGGCTATTTATTTGTTTGTTCTAGCATTATTAACACTAAATAGACATTACGTAATAACTAGCACACAAACAAACTCATCGTGCGCTAAATAACAAGTCGATATATGGTTGTTTTGAGGCGGAATATTGGTTTCATATTGATAACATATAGTATTACACCAGGCAATGCTAATTTACACGTCCGACAAGATGATCTATATATTTATGGATTCATCTTGACTTGCGTTCAAATATATCTTAAGTTATTTTGCCTCATAATAAATTGTAGTTTGTACACCATTTTCTCAAGCAGCGTTATACCTCAGTGGTAGAGCACCTGACTTGAAATCAGGAGGTCGTGTGTTCGAGTCCCGAAAGAGACAAATCGTTTTTTCTTCTGTATATCATAATGTTACCTGTGTACAGGTACGATGTGCACTGGTCGATGTCTATACAATAAATGATGTCCTGCGTTATATTTGCTTAAATACCCGATTTCGACATGAGCTGGTGAACATGAAGTTACATACAGGAGCCTCACGTGGTGCTTCAAAGTGTTTCTCCAGACATCTTACCAAATCTGATTTTGTACCAGATGACAACTTACCAATGTTAGAGAGAGATGTGTGGAGGGGGAGGGGGAGTGGGGGGTAGCTTTGGTTTCCATTTTGGCTATTTGTTCATCTATAATATCTCTAGTGTCTTATACTAGCAGGTCACTACTGTACTCCTTACAAGGATGACCCATTTCCTCTATAACTCCGCATACACATTTAATTTGATTTGCAGTGGTAGATTGAAATTCTTTCTGATGTTTGTGGTGATGTTCTTTGGTTCTTTACATTCTTAATACGATTCTGTGACAATTCAAATTCAACTGGGTTGTATTTTCTGTTAGATCCACTGCTCCCCCATCAACTTGGACACATTTCTTGTTTTGCTCATGGGTATGGTTAATTGCAACTGATGAAAAGTCCCTCTGGGTTTTCTGAACCACACAATTGACTTTATTAAACTCTGTGGCTACAACTGGATACTTTTCTGTAAAAAACTCATGTCCCGCAGAAGAACTGGTAACCATCTGGCACAATTAATATGATCAAATGCAAACATTTTTTTTTTATAAATACTGAAAAGTATAGTCAGCATTTCGATATACAGTTCAAAATGTCCTTCTCTTAAGGATCTTACAAACGCAAGTACTGACTAGCAATTGAAATTGCAAAATAATAGACCAATACTGGAACTGAGGGTATTTCTTTTTCTTCCCGTTTCAAATGTTAAACATTGGTCACCCATAGAACTAGTTAGGCCTTATAGGCCTTGTTGGCTTGCGTTATGGCAGAGGTCAACCCACTGCCATTCAACGAGTCACCTAGTGTTTTCATAGGTGCTATTTTAATATGTAACCCTCCAAACATCACAACAATGTGGTATTCACCATAGGTGGCAGGCCAATTCCATTGGATAAGCTTTGCTATAGTGACCAGAGGTTGATCCCAGACTATAACCAAAGTGTGTCCGGGGTTCAGGTATTGAACAGGGTCTTTTACAACATTCATAGAATGGTGTATCATTGCTACCGATTTTGCTTGATCTTGGCATAAAGGAAACAATGAAGTGATATCACCGGTTTACATCTCTTGTTTCGCTTATGTTTATATATAGTATTGCTGCAAAATATTCATCAGTTAGTAATATCTAAACACAATTTTTTGAACTATTATAAAAATTAATATCAACGATTGCCAATATGTCCCAGTAATGTTGTGTGTAAAAGGGGTGGGGGTTGGGGGTCATCTATATTCATGTAATCTTCGGTCTGAATGAAAAGTTCGTCTCCTCATAGTCTCCCGAGACCAACGCAAACTCTTTCTGTCATAAAGTGTAGTAATTTACGCAAACTGCGATCCCAAAGGGATTGTATGACATGTATAGATCCCTTTACATCTTGCAAACGCATATCCATACAATCAAATGGGAAATAACTCGTTCACACTTATGTATGCTCATGTCCAGTTGTAGTATAATTGGTGAAATGTTCCTATGTTCCCTTGCAAAGCATTACATCGTTTAATTCAGACTAACTAAGGGGCGGAGCTCTACCACGCTCTTACTCACATTAGATGAAATAGGAGTACGGTAGTTATTCTGACAGGGACACTAAGTACAATCGGGTCAAAGGAAATTGAAACATCTACAGGAGTGGCCAGACTACAAAGCAGGAAGAGTCTTAACTTGTTGGTTATTTAAACATATTTAAATGAAGCAGCTCGCTTAAACCAGACTCTATGTATTACATAAATTCATTTCCCAAACGTTCTACTTCTGTTGTGGAGAAGGCGGGGGTGGTGGGAGCGTAAGTGACCGATTGGTTAGAGTCTCTGACTTGAAATCATTTGTCCCTCACCGCTATGTGTTCGGTCCCTCATGGGCCTAGGTATCTTTATGTGAGGAAGCTATCCATATGGCTTTCGACGCGACGGTGGTTCTAGCCCGGTGACCACCCGCGCACGAATATTGCCGGGAGGTGCACCTGGGGACTTTCCCCACCAATGGAAGTTGGAAACGTCACGATATGACTTCAGCTGTGCGACTATAAAATCCAATTCAATTCACTTCTACTTCTGTTACATGCGTCGTTATTTCACACGTGTTCGATATTTGAACGATACCGGATAACAATACGCCTTTTTTCATTTTCAATTACCATGATATTGATCAATAATGAACGTCAGAATATTTAAAAAAGCTGCATAGATGTCCACTTTATTAGCCTATATATATATATATGTATACAAAACATGTTGACAGGAATTGAATCGATATTTTGCTATATTAGAGCACACCATTATAGAGGACGTCGAGCACTATAAATATGATTATACACTAGTGTAATATATATACAACTGAAGGCCGAACCGTCGCTTGGTCTTTCCGGATACATATAGACAAAAGCTTTGCAACTACATCATGCTTGACCTTCAAGCTCGTGAAAAATAGCTGGAAACCGTATATAAGGCAGTTGTATAGCTGTTTCATTTCTTTACCTGCGAGCGACAAGGTAACATCAAAGTACACAACCATTCACTGAATAATAGTATAGCCTATGCGAGATTCGAACACATAACCGTTGGATAGACAATCCATTAGCTTTAACACTGTACTATACAGTCAGTTGATCCATAGCATTTTTACATTACCAAAGACCTTATAACGCACCAGAAATAGTCCTGAGCTGGCTGTAGACACCTCTCTCTCCAGGGTGAATTTTGTAGGGTATGATTTTCTGAAAGAACATACAATAAGCTTCAAAATGAGACATGTGTGCCATCTGAGCTTTGGGGCGTTTGTGTGTACGATATGTAAAATAAACACAAAAAATACGTTACCATTTGGAAGTTTCCAGAAATAATGGTGCTAGTATTTTACTTTTAACTATGATTTATTTTAAATGTAATGTAATTCATAAGTATAATAAATATATATTTAAAAATGGTTCATAAATCAGAAAAATAGTTATTGCACATTAAACTACAGGGAGCTTAATATCCTTTATTGAAAATATTTTTTTTACTAGTTATGGCATATTCCTTTTGTTACAATGTATCCTGCTTTTGAGACAAATTCATAATAATAATAATATGTTGTCCCGATCCAATGTAAGTTATTCTTGCCTTATTCTGATTAATAGTAGTTGGACACAATATTAATAATACTAACTCTTATCAAAGACAGACACAAAGGAAATGACCTTGACTTGCATATATCTTCACCCTACCGCCTATGTCTTATATTCTTTGAGTGTGACCATTGGAACTACGCCATACATATTCCAGTATATTTAATGACATCCTGACTCTTAACACAACCCATCCCCTGGTCAAATGAACTTCTCCAAAACAGGAGACTCAGTGTCCCTCTTCCACAACTCACATAACTATTAATAAACTACCAATCAACATACACATTTTGCGGGAAACATCATTGGATTCAGTAGAAAGTATGCAGCATACAGGTAATACCACTGGAACATTACACATCAATGTAGAGAAAAGCTGCTAGATGCCACTCTCCAGAGATGGCACATATGGCATTATAAGTTATTTCTTTGGGCAAAGACCTGCCTCCATTTCTAACAAAGAACAATGAGAAAGACTTGAGATGAGCCACGGAATATATCACTAACCATTCCGAGTTTATATCAATGACCATGAGATATACCTCCGATCGTCCGGTATTCCAGCATAGAGAGATGTTGCTGATGATCTATTACATCATCATGACATATTTGTCTATGACTTGTTAATTGACACGACGATCGGATCTAAAACACATTATATTTGGTCAATTGGTTCCCTTATTGATCAGGATTCAGACAGATCTTAATTTGAAGCTATCATATCCTCTAGGCTCAGTACCATGGTCCCTTGCAACAGCTGATGGAAATTCAGTTAGAACTGACAATTGCTCTACTGCTTAAAGTATCAGTTGAGCCAGCTACACAGCAACCTACTGAATAAACTGTGTATGTGTGTGAAGGTAATGCAACACCTCACAGTCGGCCTTCAGTTCCTGGTACGTTTGACGATTTGGCAGAGCTGGTGTTTTAAATACTTACCAAAGCACATTGGGTCGACTTTGTGACAGAAACTTGCGTCCAATGATCTATCAAGTAGTGCGAGTGCAAGAGGCGAGGTGAAATCCCAACTTTCCTGTTGTCAGGGCCGAAAACGAAGACCTATTGCGATTTGAAGAGATACATGCGTAATCACGACAATACGACACAATTCATTAATCTCATTTGCGGCCAGTGGAAAACAGACAGATATTCACGAAACTTCCAAGGTCATGAAACTGAATATATGTCCCCGGCTTACCATTGCAGATGACATATATGTCTTTGCTGATGATCAGGAAGATCTGTTTTCATCATAGGAGGAAGCAGACATCTGACTGAACATATCCCTATCAATCCTCACCAACATCAGAAACAATCGTGGTATATTCTCCTGACACAGACATACTGATTCTGCTTTCAAAATGTGTTTCAGTATACAACCGTATGTCATGTTTGGCACAAAATAAGATGCTGAATGTAAAACAAATTGTAGAGGTTAATGGGTCTGATATTTTCTCTTTACTGCCCACACTACATTGCTTTACAAACTGTGTTACAACCAGTGGCGTTGTAAGGAGAGGCAAGGTTGTCCCATTTAAGACGTTTAAAAAGCACAGCGCTTTTTTAAACTTTACTTATCCTGCATTCATAATACATTGAATAACTTGTGTTTGGCGAATATTCTGATTTTAGAGTCAGGCCAATAAATGTGTAAACGTTTGAGCTTCTGAAGATTAAGGAGTTTAATTAATAAAGCTACCTAAGATTTATGTACAATATCCGCGGTGACATTTTGATAAAATGATTGTTTTGTATAATCGGTATAGTGCTGGTTTCACTTAGCCACGTCCCTCGGATGGGGACGTACACAGTGTAGTCCCCTGAAAATGGGGTCTATTCTCCGAATACGTTTAAGAACCATTGGAATGTATCCTAAAGTAAGACTAGGGCAGGTTTCCAGATTCTTATGTATCCTTTCCTTCGACTCTAAATAGCATATAATGTGTTGATGTGTTTTATACGCAGTTATATATTTCTCAACATGAATTTAACGACAAAGTTGTGATTTGTGTCATATTTTTATTGTGCCATAAGTGAACATTTTACTGTTGTTTCTTTGCAGTTTTTAGGTTTATTTTTATTATTTAAGAAGTGTTACTTTAGCCAAAAGTATTAACTTTTGATATGGATATGAAATGCCCAATATTTAAGATTAAGTAATTAGTATTTTGCTTTTTTGTGGTCCTTAAATTATTTTGAGAAGTATACATATACGCAGTTATATATAAAATAGCGTTTTTACATAGTGTATCATCCTGCTTTAAATTTGCATTTACATTCCATTCACATAAGGTCATTAGTTCAAATAAGTACAGAACAACAAAGCAATGTAATTATATTCGCATGGCTCCCGTCCGGAGTATTATTTAAACCAATCACACAAACACACACGTAAACAAACTTATTTCAAAATTCGTCTAGTATCATATTTCATTCAGTGGCAATGAGTAACTTGGTTACCCTGTGACGTAATACGATATATTTAGAAACTATTTAGAAACTATTGATCGATTTTAGTAAAACTAATATAACTAAACTATGGATTCTTTAATTCACAGGAAGGCTAAATATGAATGGCTAATATCTTATTCTGTGTTTTGATACAGAACTGATATGTAAATGTGGGACATCTGAGGTAATTCAGCTAAATATGAACTGCTAATGTCTGAGGGATTAAGTGTTTATGATACATAATAAAGACTTCGTAAAATTGGTACTAGTTTCTCTTTTGCTTGACTTGACGTTCAGCATATAAAGGGTAGTTCAAAGACTGGTCGACCCGATGTCAGTATAATGTGAATGGTTTGGGTACCATGTCATGTCTCTGGTATTCCAGTGTGGCAGCACTATAAACAATGAGCTCACTTCTACAAGTAGACACCGTCGTAATAACGACGGTAGCATAGGATCATACAGGTCACGGCACGTCGTCCATTGACAATATATATACTAATAACAACTTATAACAATATGGTGGCATGTGGCTGTCGTTGCGATAGTTCAGTCGCGATACCAATGTTAGCTATTTAGACGACTTTTGAGCCCTTATATGTCGACTTAAAGAAAATTATTTTTTTATCTCTCGATATATAGATGTGAATGAATACATCTATTGTTCTATTTTTTCTTCATCATTTCCTTCTTTTTTTTTTTTTCTTCTTCTTCTTCTTCTTCTTCGTCTTCTTCTTCTCTTCTTCTTCTTCTTCTTCTTCTTCTTCTTCTTCTTCTTCTTCTTCTTCTTCTTCTTCTTCTTCTTCTTCTTCTTCTTCTGCTTTTTCTTCTTCTTCTTTTAATTTGTTCAATTGCTCTTTGAAATAAATAAATAAATAAATATATAACTAAATAAATAAATAGATGAATAAATGAATCGATCAATCGATCGATCGATCGATCAATCATTTTATAAAGGAAACATACGGACAACAGTATTTGCGAAAGGCAAATTATGAACAACAAAGGAATCTCAATGATGTAGATGAATTTTGAAAACCTGTCGGTAGTTTTCGTAAATCCAGTATTTTTTCTATCGATAAGTTTTCCCCGTTCTTTGCCTATTAACATGTGGTTAAAATCGTAATTTCTTGGATATTCGTATGATATGATGCAACCTAAAAGTGTCCTACATAAGTTGTGTGGGTATATCAGGTGTTCACGTATCCCATGTCACGAACCGTATATAACATGGGTGAGTATTTTCCAACTTCAGTCTTCCTAATATTTGATATGTTAATACTTTTACGGATTGTTATTTCAGGAAAAGGGTAGACATGGAGGAGGTAACAACCTTTACTGAAAATTACCTCCGTCTTCATTTGCTAGAAGTGAAAGGAGGAACACCGATTGTTGTGGCGACTTTCATGTTTTTCGGAGGCGGTTTAACCACAAAGATAAAATAACAACCAAATCTAGTTTTTACAATTTAATCGTAATGATAATTTATTTATCATATAGATTCTAGAAACATTTCTAACTCAACGTAATTTGATTCCTAACAATATTGTGAATATCTTTTCATAAAGACAAATATACTTTCTAATTTCCTTTACATTCAACTGGTAAATCTCAAAATGATTCTATTTATAGTTTAGCCCAAATCCAAAGAACACATACCCAACATATAGACTACCCAATTTTACTGACCCAATCGTTCTCGTTTGAACTGACAAAACCGAATCTTATATAGTGCCAAAGTTCCAACTCCCGCGGCTCGCATAATTCAGCCAAAATTCTGCGGAGTCGCAGAATACCAGAATGATGCTGGCAGAATTCGGCAGAATTCCACAGAAATCTCATTACAGTTGAATGAAAGTTATAATAATTTCACCATTTGATACAAGACAAATACTTAATACATAAATTACCCGTGGTGAGAAGAAGAAATCAATCTCCGCAATATGATTTACCTCCGACACAAAACCTTTCGGCCTTCTTGTTTACAATTAAACGCTCACGCCCTCCTGTGCTCACGCCCTCCTGTGACGTAGTCGATATAAGGCGCCCCCTGGCGAGTTAGTCGTGATAAAATAAACATGTGTAATTCCTACATAAAACACGGAATAACGATTAACGATGTAAACAAGATACCTCAACGAATTCCAGGTAATCCTATCGGTTAACTAAGATGTAAACATCAATGTTCAACGAGGTTTAACTGTTGACAATTCGAGATAAAGTTGAATTCTTAAATACAATGTTACACTTTATTGTTACCCCACCCACTTATGTTTTAAAAAGCGGTAGATTTGAATAATGAAGCAGTTACTTTGATTAACATACTAAATAGCTATATTGGACAGAACCAAGGGTTCACAATATAAACGTTGTTGTATGATGACTTCATATGTTTGTTGTATGACCTCATATGTTGAATATGTTCCCTACGACAACGGAACCTTGTACCTTGTCGACTTCCGTAATCCGAAATGTTTAGCAGTTAGTGGTAAAGAGGACGCCTGGGGTTTAAACCAGGTTCTAGGGTACACCAAACCTAACAAAAGTTATATATTTATTCTTCTTAATTAAGTTATTCAATCGGTTATCAAAAACCGTACAGCTTTCTTTTTACAAACACTAATAATGATAATTTTACACACACCTATACCTACATTACAGCAACATGTTCCTACCAAACTTTACACATACATCTAAATATTAAGTGTAAAGAAGGCTAAAAATATCGGACAGGGAAAGCAGCATTCAAGGACGACAGTCAACCACAAAACACAAAAACAAACACGCAAACAGACAAACGAAAAGGCAAAAGTAATAAAAAATACAAACGACATCACAAACACAAAAGGGTTGACAATAGGGCTACCGCCTTGGAACGGCCAGTGGCAATGTAGGCCACTGGGGGTTTAAACCGGTTCTAGGGTGCTCCAAACCTCACACTTACCCAACTGTCATCCCATTAAAACAGGACAGTGTAAATAAAGAAATCCCCGCCATGATCTAAACTCTAACCAACAAGGCAGCATCAATAGGCAATATAAGTAAAACACAAATATGCTCGTGTAAATATAATACAAAAAAACAATAGCCTAGAAAGCCACAATGAAGGTACTCAATGACTTGGCAGAAGCGAGAGCAGTAAGAGAATACACCATTAAGGGCACGACAAGAAAGAACATGGACAAACATCAAACGCCACCGTCCCAATGGGCTTTAGGTAGGCGTCATCATAGGGTCAGCCTGTCCGGTCATCGTACAATTAAAGAGGAAAGCATAGTGGCGAACTGTAAAAGGGTCCACCACCAAGCATACAGTACGTTGCAAAATGATAGGGTCATAACCTCTTTTGATAAACTTTTTAACAAGTTTAACAAAGATAGTATGAAAGTGATCATGACCAAGAATCTTACGAAGTTTATAAATGACATCACCATAGAAGTCAGGTTGTGATAGTCCTTGTCGCAGAAGAGTCCTTAAATTACATTTATATTTGGAAAGAAGATCAGGGTTACGATAATAAAATTTTGCAAAGGTTTTACGAAGTTTATGGTAACGGTAACCCTGATTGAGTAACTTTTTAGTTATACAAAGATCACGAATATTAAAGTCCTCATTGACCTACTTTGTTTGGAGACAAATAAATGGCTACTCCATTTTAAAAGCGCTTGCAAAATGTAGATATAATAGTCTAACATGAAATGTAGCATTCAAGGACCACAGTCAACCAAAAGCACTCATTGAAACAAACAACAAATGTAAAGATGAAATAAAAGGGAACATGAAATGCAGCATTGAAGGACCAGTCAACCAAAAACACTCATAGAAACAACCAGCAATTACAAAGATAGATAAAGGGCAAGTTATGACACCACGAACATAAAAGGGTGGACAATATGACTACCACCTTGTACTTGTCAGTGGCAAAAGGGCACTGTGGGGTTTAATCAAGGTTTAATCAAGGTTCTAGGGTGCACCAAACCTCACTGTTACCCTATATAATGCGTATACAATGGAAAAGTGCAAATAAAGATATCCCCGCCAGGTACCCATTGACTTGGCAGAAGCCAGAGCAACAAGAGAACAAACAATTAAGGGTGCAACAAGACAAGATTTAAGACATCAGACGCTACCTTCAACCCATCAACCGGTCTTTCGGGTTTGATGGAGACATTTTCTATTCTAGATTTTCGTGTCGTAATTTTAAATTAGCAGCTAATAAGGTATTTATTGTTTGATGCATACATTCCGTCAAGCCGCAAGTTTTAACTAGGTTCTAAGGTGCACCAAATCTGACTCTTACGCTATTGTCATCCAAGGAAAACGGTGTAAGCAAAGATATACCTGTTATTAATGCCAGAGAAAGCAAAACTAATCGTAACAACCTTGTTACAACGTTATATGTTTGCATACTAAACGACTTTAAAACGCATATTGTAACATTTGCACATTTATTTATGTCCATTTTATTCCCCTTGTATACCTTATTTTCATACATTGTGATTTGAATGATATAAAAAAGAGTATGATAATGGACCTTTGGAAACGGCCGAACACGACACATACGAAATATTGCAGTCTCGGTTTGATTGAGATTGATTGTTCATGAGCGGTAGTGAAAGTTTACAACAAAAGCGAAAGATACTTTTGATTTATGAATAATTGGTTTAAATGTATTTTATTTCGCATTATGATATTTGTACACAATAGAAGAACAAGGATTAGAACGAAAGTAAAATACTTATGATGTTCTTCTCCTGATATTTAGTTCTAAAACATACCGAAAATAATATATATATGTCGTTCGGTATCTGCCCTTAGGTTATGTTTAACTACTTTCATGTGAGTTAGGCATCAACTAGAACAACTGATGTTAGCATTATCAAATTCAAAGATAATAACTACATATGCCATGAACTTGACATGTATGCCTTTTTTTAAAACCATTGCTAATCAATTTAATGAGCCTTTTTAAATTAACGTTGATGCCTTCCTGGTCCGCCGTTGATGTCAGGTAACACGAGTGCGAAAACAATAATGGATGCTGATTTGCCGACAACGACGCCAGTCACGACTCCTCTTAAAGCATTAGGTATTATACCTTTAAACTGAATTAGTTTGTGTCCACTATTCGATCAAACGAAACCGTCCTTTAAAGATTTCGGTAGATGCCATCATAGGGTCAACAATCTGTCCGGTCATCGCACAATTAAAGAAGAAAGTTTACCTAACTTCTGTTTTTACACCATCATGACCACAGTTGGTAAACAGTGACATCGGACACCATACTGTGTATAATATGTTTTCCGTCTCCCCGAGATACTGGTATGAGTGGCAATTCGTGTCATAAGTCGAAAAGTAACTCGATACAAAAAGTAACGCGTTACTTATTTCATTTCTAACGCATTACTCACGGTTTTCTAACGCGTTAGAGATAAGATTCCCCTATTTGTTTAACTGAAGATTAGTAAATGTTGTCAGTTTTCTAACGCGTTTCACTTGATTTAGTTACGCTTTACTTGGACCGGGTAAAACATTTTCTAACGCGTTAGAAACTAGTTGGCCAGAAAGTTCGCTTACGCGTCACATGTCACTTAAGTAATGCGTTACTCAATGAAAACCTAAAGCGATGAGCTAAAATCATTCGACCGATCAAAGACCGCGTTGCATTGTCTATAATTCTATATCCCGAAATCACCCCAATGACTGTCTCTTTATTAATATTCAAACGCTTCAATATCGGTTGTAAGAAATTATTCGATTGTTTTATGAATACCTACTAATATATGTATGTATGCAAGATGTTACACATGAATTGTGTATGCATCACAATATATATTCATGCATTAGTAATATAACAAGGGTATTCAGGGGTCACCTTATTGTCTCCATTTACAAGTAGTGTTCGTTTTCCATTAGTACTCTACTTGCTTAGTTTATGCATGTTTTTTAAACCGTATGTGTATATAATTCGAGATATATCGTAAAATCTCTATTAAATGCACGTTCTAATTAAAGCATAGAACCGCTGCCGCTTTGGTAGTCAACACGTTGATGATACACTATGCTGGAGAGATTATACATAGGGAATGATAGTCAAGTACAGTAAATACATAAAGTCCTCATCCCCGCCCTCCGCATATACACCCCTTGCAAAATGTAAAGCCTCCGTGTGCGTTTAATACATTCTTTACCGACTGTCCTATTTATATGGAAGTAAAATGTGAATAATTTGCATATCACAGACTTAATTTTGATAAGATCACATCACCGCTTAGCTATTAGCTGCAGCAAAGACTACAAAAGAGCGTTAAGCCATTGTTTCAGTGTTTTTAAACTTGATTTTCATTGGTTTACGCATCTGACAAGTAATGTGTTAGATGCTACAATATTTGTAACACGTTACTCATAGAAAGCGAAAATTGCTTAACAAGTAACGCGTTACTGTTTGATTAAACATTCAAAAGACTAACGCGTTACTCTTTTATGTATAACGCGTTAGAAAATTTTCAATTATCATTACTTTTCTGTTGAATACATAGGCGAAATCTAAGTCTAACGTTAGAAAATTAGGATTAACGCGTTAGAATTTTAGGGGTAACGCGTTACTTTTTCTAACGCGTTACGTTTGTGACTTATGACATGAAACGCCACTCATATACTGATGAATGTTATAATTTGTTAATGATACTGTTTAGTTCAAATTTGAACGTGTTTGTTTTAACGTAAAATTAGATGGAAACGTCAAACAGGAAAGTAGCATTCACAAAACTCAGATATTCAAAAAACACATTAAAAAAAACAACAAAAAACAACAAAAAAAATACAACTTACATTGAAAAATAGAAGTAAATACACCTCACAAAATAAAAGTGTTAACATCAGGGAACACCACAAGTTAAGTACTAATCACTTGGAAGAAGCCAGAGAAACAAGAAATTAAACCGTTAAGCAGTGGGAGCGCCAATCCGCCGCGGAGGGATATTTACTTAAAAACGTCACGCGCAAAAAACGTAAACAAACTGCGTTTTGAGCAGATTTCAGGATGGCGGTCAAAATGACACCAGTGATGTAAACTGTATTCAACTGACAATGTACAATGATGACACACATAAACAAATGCATCGATTCGTTTGTTACAGAATGAATTTTAAGTTTTTACGTGTTTTGTCGATTCTTTTTTATTAAAAATACGATTTCTAGGCTTTTACAAACTACCGATTGTTTCGAAAATTTATGTGAAATTTTAGCTTTTAATCAAATTGATAATTACAGTTTGTTCTTATAGCGAGAAAAAAGACGAAAGCATTAAAGTCAAGAAAAAGTCTTCCTCTACAGGCTTGTAAAATTTCATCAAAATTTGGAAAAAGTACTTTTTTCTACCCAAAAAAACGTTTCATGACCGTTCATAAAATTACACACAGAAAAGTGAGACTCCATTCAACCGTGTGCTTCATACAAAAACCTTTCAGAATCATATTTTTATTACTACAGTTAAAACATAATTTATACAAGCCATTTCCTTATAAAATAACCATCATTTTCATGGCCTACTTTTAAAAATAAATTTAGGTCTATGTTGTGTTATTGTGAAAATTATTTCAGTCAACAAACATGCGAAAGAGCAAAATGTCAGCTGTTTATCGATCGACTTCAATTTTTTTATTTTGTATCTCGATTTGTATGAAGATTTTAACAGCGAGAAAAAAGACAAGAACATGAACGATGAGTTTAATCCTTCCTCTGGCAGTAAGTGAATTTTCAAGAGAATTTGAAAAAAGTACTTTTTTCTACCCAAAAAAACGTTTGGTCACTGTTTTACGCAAGCGTTTCGAACGTTGTTTTTGTGTAGTTTTGTTACGTGGCTTGGAATACAGCATGCAATACATCGGTCAGCTCTGTGAGTGATAAATTCTGAAATTACCTGATATATTGTAGTGAACAGACAGTCGATAAGAGACAAAATATTTATGCTAACATGATATATTTTAAATTCGATTGTTATTGAAAATATTGCAAAGAAATCAATACCGTGTTTCCCCGAATACCACATTCCAACACAGAATTGTGACGTCACAATGCTTGTACTAGTATAATCACAGGGTGAAAAGGTGTACGCGGACAATTTTTTAATTGTCCGTCGAAAGGACGTGTGTTTTTATTCATTTATTTTGGTCGAAGAGCCTTTAAAAAAAGTATCATTGGCTATTATCATTTCGACCCATCCACCCCCGCCCCACCCCCACCCAGCACATCTTTTTTAAATGGACAGAATTAATCTAAAATGCGAACTATGATTTTAAATGTATTTTAAAGGCCATTTGGATTGTCGACGCAAATATAATATGAACTAGGGCGTTATTAATTTGAACAGCGACCGCAGAGGGAAGTAAGATGGGTGAATAGTCCCATTAGACATGCCATCACCAGGGCTCCAGCTCCTTAGGTTCAACTCCTTTTCCACTGTGTAACCGAGGCCTCTTTTTTGAAAGTCTGTGAAATAGCATCTTTGAAACAATCTGTGTATTAAACCGTGCCAGCGCCTTTACATCTGAGATACCAAGAACACATGATTGGCAATCGACCACTTACATGTATGTGTACCCTGCTGCATCCCCTCCTCTCCCACCCCCCCACCCCCCTTTACCGCCACCCCTTACACAGTTTAACTCATCTTAGTGGGAGTCGGGGTCCCTCCCGCCCTCACTCCGTTTAACTTATCCTAGTTGGGTTCGGGGTCATGCTACCCGTATTATGTTTTTTTGATGTTACAATGCTCGTTCTGACGTATATTTCAGAGTTATAAAACGGTAGATAAAGGTAAGTACACACATGTACCTGAAAATCCCCCCCCCCCCTTTATGAAACTATATTAGTACCAATCAGTAAGGGATGGGCAGAACCCTGCAGTCTATAGGGTAGATAGGCTCGCGAGGGTAATAACCCTAAACTTAGTATCCTTTTATAAAATTCGGATTCGGCCGGGTTAGCGATGACCAAGACACTTTCCCTTAGTCTCCTCCGTCGGATGGGGACGTAACCCGGGCGGTCCCGTGTATCGGTGTATCCTCCGAGCACGTTAAGGAATATATTCGATAACAAGAGTAGGGCAGTTTCCCAGATTTCTATGTATTCCTTCCCCTCTCTCTGGGGCGGCTCTAAATAACCTATACTGTGTTGATGAGCCGTTAAACAACATTCAATTCAATTAAAACGTATATTGTCTCGTGGTCTAGCTTGTGTGTCGTCTCAACATGGGATAAATAATAGCTATTAACATTGTATATTAACTTAAATATATTAGGCCAAAAAAAAATAATCTGTGTTTCCGGTGGCCCGACCGACCCTATTTTTAAACTTTTTATGAAAAAAATAATAATATATATTAATTTTGTTCTGAACAATGATTTATCACAATATATCGAAGTAAACTGACATCACAGAGAAACTTTCAGCTGTATCATCAACTTGAATGGGGTTTATGATATAAATACATGTAGAATCTCACAATATCTTGCTCCGAAAAAAAAGGAAAAAAAAGAAAAGAAAATGCCTACCTACCGACCCTATTTTTTTAGAGCATGCAATAGGAAACACACCTATTTTTTTGTTTGGCCTTACTATATGTAACTTATAAATCGGTTACTGTGCAGCTTCTTCTATTTGTTAATTTTCTAACGTACTTAAAATTTTAAGATGGTCGCCAAAATGAGAAAAGCACGGAAAACAGCATCATGTAATATAATACACAAATCTGTCATGTGCTTTTGTCAGCAAGGACATTTATCATTCCTGATTTATTTTAAATGGATTCGAGGCGGTCGCGAAGACTATAGGCGTCTGTCTATTCAAATACGTAATGCGTTTCATTTTCATATTCAATGTACATAATATTGCCAAAATCAAATTCATAGTTATTGAACATGTCAATAGCATTGAATAATTGCTAAGGAAGAACGTTATACATATTTTCATAGAGTAAGACGAAAATGTGTGTTTCATGAACATAGGTAATAGAGGATCTTACATGAGAGCTGACAGAGCTTAAAGTGATCCCTAAGCGTCTGCCATGTCCACTGGCACAGATATATATATTATAGGGAGGTCAAGTGTAGTTCAAATGTTGGATATACTCAGGTTTAATGAATTCATAAGTCATTCAACTGAAAAAGTGATCATTTGTTTAATAGGCATGTCAAACATATAATACATACTGGTAATGGCTGTGAGTGAAATGTATAAATTATTGGTGCAATATTATCAACAGTTTAGTAATATAATAATAACTATTAGCTTTGCACTATTCTAGTATTAATATTAATGATTGCAAACATGTGAATTATGTAGAAAAACTAATGGGACGCTGCGAGTTGTTAGCTTTTCAGCAAATCAAGATTGCTGTGTGTCCCTTTAAGGTCCATAATTAATATGTTAATAAAACAAGTTACAACCCTATGCTGTGTTTTTTTAAAGTTGTGTCACAGGTTTTGAACATAGTTCAGCATCAACATGTATTCTCCGTTATATGTACACGTAACAGTCAGTTCAATAAAACTGTTGCTTCAACGTCTCAAATGGAATGATGAGTGTTTTTTTATTGAGTATTAAATAAGCAAAACTACTTTTCACATCACTCTCATTGGCATGGATGACAGCGCTAAATGCATGTAGGAGGAAACCAGCATGCACAGATCCTTGTGAAAAACATGAGTGTCAATTAGTGTTGAGAACAAGAACTGTAGATGTAGTTCAAGATAATCCATATTCAATTAATTGTTCAATACTTGGATCCATTACAGTTGTATAAATGGCAGCATCTTGTCTGAAAAATAAAGAAAATGCAAACACTGAGTATTACAACTTAAATATCTGGTGTACATGAAATACTAAAACTTGATCACTTTTAATAATATACAAAATATGTATTTTATATAGAACCTATACAGGCCAAATAAAAAAAAAATTAAACCTGTGTTTACATATCGTTGTCAATAAAAGTGGGCCATTATGTTTATTTGGTATCAAATATTTACTTATCATTTTTTTACTCCATGAATTATATTTAGATCACAAGATCATTAAATAAAGAAGAATCTGACAGGCTGCAAGCTTAAACATATTAAAACAGATTATATTATTTTTTTACCTCAGAATAACTGATTATTATTTTATTCCCAATAAAAAGAGGAGTCATCAGTGTATTAAGGGAGTTTGCCTGGTTTAATACAGTAAACACAGACCTGTATATTTAATTAGTCAATATAAAATATACTGAAAAAGATTACCAAATGTTGTTGTTGTTTAATACTGAGAACGTATGTATTGTTTAAGATCCTTTTCATGCTTTAATACTGTCTCTCAGTTCCACCTTTCAAGGTAAGGTTTCCAGGTGTTTTAACTAGATTTATCTAATTATTATTATTTTATTCTTTTTTTTGGCATTGATGTGAAATGCTTCCCCACAATACAAATAAGTTCTGCTTACAAACCTTTATGATATCCATCTTGTTTTTGTGAGCTTCTCCAACCTCACCTCATCCAACCAAGAGTCGCATTTCAGATCAGAATATGTAAGATGGAGGCATCATGTCTGTGAGACTGATGTCTCCCTATGAAAAAGATAATGACACAGTGTATAAACGAACTTGCCAAATTTCATTTGGATCTGAACATTTCTGAACATTTCGCTGAAATTAAATAATAATTAGATAGATCTATTTATTCAATTCTTATTTCTATGTACTGTTACTTAGAAAATGTGCTTTTTTCCACAAAATTGGGAAGAGGCCCAGGCCTTTCCATTTTGGGGAAAAAAGACGAGCTTATTTCTCATTTTGGGAAAGATGTAATATTTTACCAATTAAGTAAATTTGACAATACTATGCTTTATTTATATTTTCAGCCAACAGTTATTATAATTACTGTTTCTCAGTCAGAACTGACTTCACAGACAAAAACACATTAATGCTTTTTCTCAAATTCTGAGACACTGCTTTTTTTTGATTGGCAAATATTTCTGCCACAACTGGGGAAAAAACAGTCAAGTTCTCAACTGGGAAAGAGGCCTTTTAGAGGTGTCTCTGTTACATAAGGTAAAAAAGCCTTTAGCAGAGTCAGTCACATAAAATAGAACTGGGATGTAGTGTATATTTTGTTTTTAATTGAAAATCAAGTGTTGCAGTATTAAGTATTTCATTGAACACATTTTAAGTAGGGTTTGTAGAAAAAATATGAGGGAGGGACGTAGAAGAGAGGGGAAGGGGGTTGGGGATAGTGGTGGGGGCAGCAGGGCCTTTTTACCAGTTTTGGGGATGGGCCTTTTGCTCTTAATTGGGGGTGGAATACATAAATGGAATTTCCAAGCTAAGTTTAAAAAGTGGGGAAGTCTGCATGCTTTTAAAAGAAACGAGAGTGGGGAATAGGCCTTTTACAGGCTTCTTCAAAGAAAGGTAAAAAGTGCATGGGGAGGGTATGCGTCAGCTGCCTGTGGGTACATGTAGAGAAGGGGGTGGCAGGGATGTGGTTTAGGAATTGCTGTGTCCCATGGCCATGCAGCATATGTGGGGTTTGACACTGGCCATTACAGGCATACCATAAGATACCCCTTCACAGGGTTCAGGGCTGAGGGTCTCCCAGCAGTTTTGGGGAACAAGGGAACATATTTTTGGGGAACAATGGCAAAACTTTTGGGGATCATCGGGTCGTATTGTCAGGGAACAAGGGAACATGGACCACCCCTGGAAGGGCCTCATGTCTATGGCTACAGGTCTTGTTATACAAACAAGAATGATTCTGAGAATAATGATTCATATGAATAATTCAATGAAATCAACAACTGTCACGGCTGATCCAGTTATGTTTACTATTTACACAGTTTGTCAACATTAACACCATCGATGTGCTTGGCAAATTTCAAGAAAACACTGCAAAAAGAGTTGTACATGTACACATTTGAACTCACGTTTTATTTGCCTGCAGAGTTCTAAGACAGTCAACTGTTTCCTTCATTACGTTAACCTGTGTATATTTCCAATTGTTTATCCCAGTGTGAACACCCTGCATCAGATATCGCTATCGAAACACAGTGGATTCCACGTTTACCAACGTGTAAACACATTCTACGTATTGATGACGTAATCCAAAACTGACATGTTACAAAAAGTGTTCACTCCTGTAAACTAGGTACGCGTAAAATTGATAACTGCGGTCTGAATCGACGTTTTTACAAAAAGAAAATGGCGGCGTTTTGTGATTTTTTTAGTGAAATAGTCCGGCAAGCACTAAAAAAATAAACCCTGTCGCGGAGAATCAAAATGATCAAAAAAGCTGAATAATTAGTTCCTGCCGTTCCCACTGAAGGATCGACCGGACAAGATAAGATTAAGACAAACATTACACGTTACCTTCCGTTTGTAAAATGGAATGTATTGGCGTTTACTGTACATTAGTAATTTACACTAAACACCACATATATATTGAATGCATACGTTTGATTTCGGTGTCTCTCATCATAACTGACATGCCGTAGTTCGCCCGAAGGTTGTCTGTCCTTGGTAATTAGCAAATAGTGTCTCCCTATATATAATTCTGCTATGTGAACGTGAATCTCTTACGAGATCCCAAATTTCGAATGTTGCCATAGTGAGTTCAAATAATCTTCATTTAATAAATTTATTGAATTAACAGTATTCCCCAAGATCCGGCAAGATCCGGCAACTTTCATTGTCACTGTCTTAATATAGCTGTGTGTGATTGAATGATTAAATTTGATCCCACTCATATGAGCTATAATTGTATGTATGCATGCGTGTTAAACCACTTTACACCTCTAGCACAGCACCACCACGGGTTGAATCATAATTGCCCATCCCTGGACCTAGGTCAATCAGATCCAAAAATCTGAAGTCCATAGCTTTTTAAGTAGGAGGGGATGCATCCCATCACGCACGGACGCACAGTCTCACAGACGGAGACGATAACATGATCACCGCTTTTTTACGAAAAG
Organism: Cyrtodaria siliqua; assembly: GCA_037043455.1. NCBI lineage: Eukaryota > Metazoa > Mollusca > Bivalvia > Adapedonta > Hiatellidae > Cyrtodaria > Cyrtodaria siliqua. The sequence goes on from JAWPHD010005233.1 coordinate 98,625, forward strand.
CGCGGAGATAATATCATCACTGGGGTAAAACGAATTGAATAACTGTTACGCCAGTGTCGCTTTCTCATTAAATGTCTCAGTATTTTATGCGGAAGCGTTTACTTGAATGACCCTCAAAGTTACCTTTGGTGGATACTTGAGCATTAATCCATCTATTGCTACAATTTTAGAGCATTTAACCTGACAATGTGTAACAAGATGGACCAAGTGGAGACAACTCACCAAGGGAGAATCAAGAATAAATAAATTTACAAATTTGTTTACAACAAGATGAAATATATATACACAAGAATACAAATGACAACGTAGACATATCACGTTTTAAAGCTTTTTTAATTTGAATTTCACTACACGTTAGATGGAATCACTATACACTTAAGTAAACATTAAACTGTTTGGTTTTAATCAGACTGAATATCTTTATTTATGATATGTTTATGCTATATCAAACGCTATTCTATATCTCAAAGCTATATCTAGCTGAGTCCTACCCGTACAGTTCCCGGCACTAATACTTCACGTCCGCGTTATATTGCAATCCCCTCATTAGCGGTTGCTATTCGTCCCGGTACCACACATACTTCCAGTGACGTAATTCACACGCGACGACCACTCGCACGATCGTTTCCGGCGATGGCCCAAGTCCCGGTATTACACATCCGGTGACGTTATCTGCGTAGCTATCTGCGTAACCAGGCCTTCTTGCCTAGCGTCTCCGTAGCTACCGTCTGGTCTGTCGCCCAAATAGCGAATGATGTCGTTCCCGTGTCCTATGACGCGTTCCCAACCTACGACCCCGTAGACCACGCTCCCGACAATACGCTCTACATGCTCTATCTACGCTCCTAGCGTATACGGCCCTTGCCGATATGGTATTGGTCACTTACTAACCTGGATAATGGCTTGCGATCTTGTGACAAGTCCTTATGATTTCGACACCCATATATACAGTCCTTACACGGATACCTGGTGGAACACGCCATCCATGCAAATGTCGTGTTATTGGACTGCTAGGACTGCACGTAGTGCCGTAATTTTGTTTTATATCTAATATAAGAATTCTATACATTTATTAGGCCCTCACTGGTAAATACTGGCACATTTACTCATAATACACAGCCTGTAAAAACATAACTTTCTTAATGGTTGATGGATTTTGATGAAATAAACGCCAACAAAAACCTTATTCTTTTTCAATAGAATGAATCTAGTAAAAGCTCATTTATTAGATACAGGCATCGATTAAAAGTGATGCGCCTGGCAAAAATCTACCAAAAGTCCTATGAAAAATCAGGGGAAATGAGGCCCCAACAAACATAGTTAAAAGTTCATCTGCACTCATTTTGTTACAAACATCGTCACAATACAGTAACGAGGTACCAACTACAACTAAAGCAAATGTAAGGGCAGAGTATGTAGAATGTTGCCGAATGCTTGTGGGTCCAGTGTTCCCACTGGGTTGTAGATGCCTCACTTATCTTGTGTTAAATAAAGATAAAGAACCAATGGTTTTAATACGGCAGCTTTTCTGTAGATAAATATTAATGTGTATAGTATCATTTGTAAAACGTTTTTTTATGAAATAGGAACATTTTGAAACAATTCCAAGTGAAGGAAATAAATAATCAGCAGATTCAGTGAATTCCGTATTCAGAATGTGTATGTGTTCATATTACACGTCTACCATCATGCATCTATTCAATATGCTTATTATTGTATCACACAACTCAAAAATATGTTCAAGCATCTATACACTATTATATTCTAACAGGGTTATCAAGCTAAATATAATACATATTGAAAAAGGGGATAAGATGTATAGAAGGTGTCATGACCTTAGTCAAGTATATACGCCGCTGGACATGGAATAATGACAGTTAAATAGCATGTCCACCGCCATATGCATGCCATCTTCGGGATGGTTAAAATTATATACTATTAATTTTATGAATATTGAGTTCTGCTCAATCCGAGGCTAGGGGGCGTGAACGGTAGCAAGCATATTTCACTACCGTCCATGAATAGTCTGAATCAAACCGTGACTGCAATATTTCGTGTTCGGCCGTTTCCAAAGGTCCACTCTCATACTCTTTTATGTGATATATGTTGACATTTATTCATGTAGGACATATATTGTAGCAATGGCGCAATCAAAGATGTCTGTGTCTGTGTTTGAGGAACCGCAATGCCTTATCAACAAAGACGCTAACAACAAATTGGTAATTGTGCAAGATGTTTTAGACCAATTATCTACCATCAAAGAGCAGCTAAATGTCGTAACCATTGCCGGACTGTATAGGACCGTTAAATCGTATCTTCTAACACGTGTGGCAGGGAAATACAAAGGTAGGCATATACATTTTGTTTTATATCATCATTGTTTAACAACTAAAGTAACCAAAACATGAAAACAAATGCTGTTAACATGTACAGTAGTTCTTGGCCAGCTCAACATATACAATCATTAACTATAACAAAGTCGATGGCACGCCACAGCAATTACCCGAGTTTTCCCAACACATGATACTAGGGACGGTGGATGGATTAAAACCAGCTTAAATAAAAGTGCGTGTTACGTTATGCGTCTTTCGGGGTGGTATAAAATAAAAAACGTTATAGGGTTAATCTTTAATAATTGTATATCCAAGATGTACAATACGTCATATAGGATAAATGGTAACAGTAACTGGTAACGGTCATACTCTCTCTCTCTCTGCGTTATGCAACATGCAAACATCCATACACACCACTTAAAACTCAAACGTCATAATTTCCACAACCTGAGTTTTCAACTGTCAAACTATATCATCGAAAGTCATATGATCAAAATGGCGGTAACAACTAGTTAAAGTACGAATTTTATTGACAAAGGGAAACAACATCTTATAGATAAAATGACCCCGTTGCATACGTTCCAATTTAATACCATAATACCGTTGATGAGGGTTAATTTTGTATTATGAATCCCTACACTAGTATATAATTTGCCTTGAGGCTCTTTACAAATGTACACAAGTGTAACGGAAAACCTTTTAGAACATATGAGAAAGAGCAGTACTTACGTTTGTGTCCTTTTACCCAGCCCCCAGGCTCCATTTCTCAATGGAAATATTAAACCCAATCTACAAACAATAGGAAATACATGTAATAAGTTCAAATACCGCAAACAATAAAGTCAAATTAAAATTGTATTTACGAGCTGTTTGACATACTTCCGGACCCACTTTCGTAATTGCGCGCTGCGAAGACATTATTAATATACCATCTTTTGTGTAAATAAACGAATAAGATTTCACACTTTTGCTTTAATAAACTACGTGTAAATTATAAAAAAATCGTCTATTAGTATTATCTTTTTACCATTTAAAGGATTTGATCTTGGTTCTACGGTCTGCTCCAAGACGAAAGGTATTTGGGCATGGTGTGTAAAGCATCCAGTACATGCAGATCAAATGCTTCTTTTGCTTGATACGGAAGGCCTTGGATATGTTGAAAAGGTATTTCATCATAATCAACATCCATATATAACTGAATGATAAGACCGCTTATAATACTAATTCAATATTATTGCAACTATCAGCAGCCCGAATGATTAAAAAAAGATGATGGCATGTACTTTAAATTATGCAGACCACACACATAATCTCATAAAATATTGAAAATACGTGCTATTTAAGTTAATAAGGCGGTTTGCATTATACCAATTGTTAAATGCTATTCTCTTATGTAATCAATTGCTTTTAAGAAACGCCTTGTGAAAGTGGGATAAAATGTGGAACATTGTACATATGCATGCATCTATATTAATAAGCTGCAAATTGGACGATTGTATTTAATATCGGTTACTTTCGGATACAAAATGTGTCAATGGTAACAAATAAATCTGATCTCAAATCGAGGATTTACAGAATATCCAGTGATACATTTTTCTTTAATCATTGATGTTTGCATTTTAATAATAAAATCCATCCCGTTGAGAAAAGTAGCTGTATCCTCTATCGAACTACACCTAAATACACATGCAAACAAAACATCAATAGCACTATTATCGAATATTCATTAACAGTTTCTTGATGTTAGATCAACGAACCAAACTTTAAATGAATTAGTTAATCGACTATTAATACTGAAATTCAATATATTAATATAGTCTTTATATATTAAATCCAAATGCATTTTATTTTACAGGATGATCCAAACCACGACAATCAAATATTCACGTTGGCAACGTTGCTTAGCAGTACACTTGTGTACAACATGCTGGGCGTGTTTAACCAAGATGCTTTACTCAAACTCAAGTATCCTTTAAATACATTGTCGTAAAATACTCTAACGTAATGTACTAATTTGCGGTGATGGTTAAAGATGAAATTTGTACTCCGTCTGCAAACTATGTCCTGTTCAATATGTAATGCATGCCGTTTATAATCAAAAGGTTCGGTATATAATTTCAGTTATGTTTATTATGTACCAAATCCACCTACGGCAAAGGGTAATCTTCCTTAATACGCTGTTGCTTTTATGTCCGGTTACTTGTTACAGTACATATTTACAGCGATACTTTAATATAGTGATGTGCTATATGTTAAAGGCAAGCACCATTTTGTTTGTATTCAAGGCAACTACACTAGTTGAACATATTATTCTGTTCTTTACAAGAAACAGCTTTATTACAGAAATGTCCAACAACATACAAACATCAAAGGATAAAAGCGGGTCGTCAGACGACGATGACTTTGATGTGTTTTTTCCTAGGTTTATACTTGCTTTGCGGGATTTTTCACTTCAGCTTATTGACGCCGATGGACGAGATGTGACACCGGATCAGTATCTTGAAACGTGCCTTAGTCTTAAACCTGGCGAAGGTGAAGAAACAAAACGGTTCAACGAATCAAAATTGTTTCTGAGAAAATATTTCCCAAAACGGAAATGCTTCACATTTGATCGACCAGGAAAGCGTAATCTCCTGAAAAATATGGACGAACTCGAGGACGACGACCTTGATGAAGATTTTGTCAAGAGCACACATATGTTCATGGACTACGTGCATAATAAATGTGAACCACTGTCTTTAATGAATGGCAAACCTGTAAATGGAAGAAGTATATATGATTTTGATACTACATTATTTATAATGTTGGGATTTTAAAATGAAATCGTTCTTTATTTAAAGCAGAATACCATTCCAGTCGTAGCATGGAAGCGTTAGAGAATCTCAGGCTTTCTTCTCCTGGCTTACTCTTCTTCTTCTAAGGATTTATAATACAAACATAACTTTTTACAATTATGTCCTAATTCTGACTTCTTTGAAACGCATATGTAGATGCATAAGGTAGAATAGATACATAAATAAAAAAGAAAAAAAAAGATGAATAAAAGGCAAGATATGTCATCACAAACATACAAAGGGTTGACAATAGGGCTACCGCCTTGGAAACGTCAGTGCCAAAAAAGGACACTGGGGGTTTAAAACAATTTCTAGGGTGCACCACTGCTTCACTCTTACACTTTTGTCATCGCAATAAACGCGACAGGGTAAATAAGGATATCCCCGCCAGGTTATAATCGCTAACAAACAAGACAGCATTAATAGGCAATATAAAAATGACTTGGTAGAAGCTGCATTTTAAATGATGAATACTGCAGTGTGACTGTTGCATCAGAAAAACAGTAAGTTTATGGAAAGCCTAGGTAACGTTATCCAAACTGTATAAAGCTGGCATGCATTTCGTTGGCTCACTCTGTAGACCAGATTTTGATCACTTATATAGAGTTCTCTTCGTTTTTCTATTTGTGCAAAAACAAAGTTTCAATACATAATAAATAAAGCTCTGATAATTTCAAAACCAGCCATATCTGACCCCGCCTCTTCCGCCCCCAATCGCTACCTATGGTCACCTGCTATGTTTTGCTTCTGACACTTAATCCTGACCTTAGCCCCCCACCCCAATATGTAACTATGACCTCCTGCTATGTTTTACCTCTAACAACCATTCCTGACCAACAAAAGTATATATAGAATTCGAACAGGAAAAGAGGCATTCACGGACGACAGACAACCTCAAACACACACAGAGACAAAGAACGACTTTAAAGATGAATAAAAGGCAAAATAAAACATCACAAGCACAAAATGGTTGACAATAGGGCTACCGCCTTGGAACGTGACAACAAAAAACGATTTTATTTTAGAACATGAAAGCTGCGTTTTTCATTCAGTTGCCATCAATTGTGTCCGACGATTTTTGACAGGTAATTTAAGGTGCACCCAACGTATATCACTCCCACTAGCACTGGCTTCAGGTTAAAAGTTACTTTCACTAATTCGTAGGATTTCTTTGAAATCTCCATATAAATTGCACTGAGTATTATACTATTATATCAAACATTAAATTAAAGCAATACGCCTGTACCATTTATACTTATCACGGCCTCTGTCCATTTTTTATAAAACAAGCAACATGTTTCTACCCGTTTACAGGTGTGTCCGGTTCAATGTCAGTCAATTTAAATTTATTATATTATATCGATTGTAATAACATCGATCAATATTTAAATATACCTTTGTATACACAGATACTTATGCACTTTATATTTCATGTTCATGTTGTTTATCATTTCAGTGTTTGCAAGTCAAGTTAAATACTATGTCGATGCATTCAGAGAAGGTGCTGTGCCATGCATCGAAAGCGCCCTTGAGTCGATGGCTATTATAGAAAATGAAACGGCTGTAAAGGAATCCATTGTCACATGATGACCTTAGTGGTTGGGCTAACTCAGGAAAGAATCAATGGCGGTGAATGCATTTACATAAGTTTAATGCAACTTTTAAAATATGTTTAATATATATACAATTATCTAAAAAAACAAGCGAATACACAAATGAACTATGAAAAGAATGTTCTCATGAACGTTTAAGACGTTCTTAGTATTGTTATAAATACTGAATGTCTAAGACACTAAAGTGTTGTTAAAGCTATAACAATGTTGATCTAGCGCGATAACTGTGATGCGCGAGAGCTCATGAAGATGATGATGCGCGAATTCAATGGATGATTGTCATCAAATGCCTTCTGTATGGGTTGATGACGCGATGCAAGGATAGTTAACCTCCACTGAGATTGTGAGTGATATTCCTCCAGTGAGGACTGGTAACGGGCCCACCTTGTGTCCCGGGGGTTGTCGTTAGTAAAACCTGGCCATGCTGACGCAGGTACGGGGACCGTCTCCACCGCTCGAAAACGTTAATCGTGGAAGCTTAGCTCCACTCCTGGATATCCAAACCTAGATGGCTTACTCCAACCCTGGATGGCTTATATCCTGGATGGCTTAGGCTGCAATTATACATACGTTTTAGATGTCGGTTGACAAACATAACAATCTTGCATAATTATCATTACCCAAACAAATCATTATTCAATCAATATATGTAAGCTGTACTAATGATGAGTAGCAATGTATACATATTCTACAACACCATGTATACGATATGTACGTCGCTGTTAATCAATGCCCCTAATACATGTAATATAAACATGATTAAATTACTCATATATTACACTCACTGAGTTATGCATGCCCGCATTTATTCTTGTCACTCATCTCATTGTTAACTAATGTTAAAAATCGTGTATTACAATCACTGAGTTATACGCCAACGTTAACTAATTAATGATCAATTACAGTAATTACATCTAATAAAGTGACTTCAAAATCATATGCTAGTCTAAAGTTATGTTTGAGAAACATCAATGCTAACCGGATGTCGTAACCGCCAAACAAGATGGCGCCGCCCACTGAATACAAATGTACGATAAAATTTAACAAAATAACTACTAACCACATGTTGCCTGTGAAATTTGCCGTCCAATCTCTGTTCCAACAAAGTACTATCGATCACCCCGGCGAGAGCTAGAAGACAATGGGTTTTATAGCAAACATTACGCCCAAATCATTATTTCCCCCGTTCAGTCCGTGACAAACGTGGCTAAATCTGCAGTTTTGAATCTACACGAGAGGCCCCTTATACAATTTTGCCGTTTAAGGAAAATATACCTATACGTTTACATGCATTAGCACAAAACTAAACTTATGACACGGCCTCTCTGGCGGCCACTTAAAATGTGCACGCTTTTACGTGTTACATGAATAGATCATGAATATTGTGAAATTGTTTCAACTCGAACAATATATTTGGGTGTAACCGATAACTTACAAGAGCTATGTACGACCAGTACGCTCTACCCGTGACATTTTGTGACAATATCTCCCCACTTAAAGAAAGTGCTACACTTTTAAAATTCAACAACATGATAATTAATATTTACACGTTAAGGAACTATTAATTCTTCTGAGCAAATGAGCGACACAACGTACAAGCTGATCGCTCAATCGCTTGAGTATTTTAACTATTACTACTGAGGGATGCAACCTTCAGCCAGTACAACGACCGTCTTCCGGAAAACATCCATAGCAGTTATAACCTAACTATAATATGTAATTACAATTTCAACACTATTCTACAATTGTACACTACCCTGTCGTAACATATACTACTATTGTAAAATACACTGCGATACACTATTGTATTAAACCGGTCATTATGTGCGGCGACTTAAATAGTCTGCCCCAATATTGTCCTTTCCTCGGATCGCTTTAATTATCATCCGGTAAGGCTGCAGAGTCAGTGCCCACCTCATTAACCTACTGTTAGCTACCTTTGCTTTATTCATATAAGCTAACGGTTGGTGGTCAGTCTCCAAGACAAATTCCTTACCAAAAACATATCGTTGGAATTTACTGACACCCCACACTACTGCAAGACACTCCCTTTCGATAACAGAGTAGTTACATTCCCGGGGTAATAGTTTCCGACTTGCGTAAGCCACGGGAAGACTACACCCATCTTGCTCTTGCAGTAGGACTGCACCCACCCCGATATCGGAGGCATCCGTTTTGAGGATAAACTCCTGGTCAAGTTCAGGTAATTTTAGTATTGGGGTTTTGACAAGACTCCCCTTTAAAGAGACAAAAGCTCGCTCCTGGCTTTCCCCCCAAGTTATAATATTGGGTTGACCTTTCTTTGTCAAGTCTGACAAAGGTGCAGCTATAGCCGAAAAATTTGGGATAAACTTCCTGTAAAAACCCGCCAACCCTAAAAATGACCTAACTTGTTTCTTTGTCTCGGGTCTTGGTGCTTCCTGAATTGCCTTAACCTTGTCGGGGTTGGGTTTCAATTTCTGATCCCTCCCGACAACATTACCCAGACACTCTATATCTGCGTAATCTATGTGAGACTTGCTAGGTTTTGCAGTCAGTTTAAACCGGCGTAGCCGTTCCAACAGATTACGTAGAGCCTTAATATGGTCTTCAAATGTTGTTGTAAACACCAGGATGTCATCTACGAAACTGTCTGTGTTGGACAAATCCTTAGGGACTTTCCTCATCAACCTACAGAATGTTGCTGGGGCGTTTACGAGACCAAAGGGCATGACCTTGAACTTAAAAAGTCCTTGCGAAGTTTCGAAGGAGGTCATCTCTTTAGCTCGGTCTGAAAGTGGGACTTGCCAATAACCTTTACTGAGGTCTAACTTGGAGAAATACGAATATCCCGCAAGTTTAGAGAATACCTCCTCAATATTAGGCATTGGCTCTGCATCAAAGATGGATATATATGTATTATAGGTGTTCTGGCTCAAAACCCAAATAACCCCAAATAATCTAAAATCACCACACAAAAATGTTCAGTTTACTGAAAATAAGTCAATTAAACTGGTTATTTAGCATGTCCCAGGCGCTAAATAACCAAAGATTTTAAGATTGAATTGTGAAAATGTTTTAAATTTGGTTGTTCAAATTTTATTGCAAAATAGAGGTTAAACATTAAAACTTAGGTTAACAAACTTTTTTAAAATAGGGGTAGTGAAGAACACAAGTTTAAATTTTTTGTAATATTATAAAATGTTTCTTTAATACAAAACAAATTTGTTATCAGAAATTAACAAAATATGTTTTTAAACCTCAATACATCTAAATCGGAGACGCACAGCGTTGTTCAACTTTAATTTCCAGTATTCGTGTTTCATTCTAATCGAATGAGCACCACAACCAACACACACTTGATATCTTGCAGAAGTGCCTTTTTTACATTTTAGGCACGGTAACACATGACTTGTTTTTAATCTATATTTATGCAAACTGCAATAATCGGAATCTTTTGTTGGCTTGCTTTTACATGGATTATGTAATCCAATTTTAAGAAATTGACAAACATTACTTTCCATTGTTTTTTTTGTATATAATTATTTTATATTTAAGAAAAATTATTTTTAATATATAACAAATAAAGTATGGAAAACGAGGAGACTATAAAATAATTAATACTTCTGTTTAAAACAGGTGTAATAGATAAGCAAACACTATCTAACGGTATAAATGCATTAAAACCAACGGAAACTTCAAAAGAGATTAAATCTCAAACATTAGAAAATTTACTCAAGAGACGACCTGCTAATAAACAACGTAAAACAGAAGCAGATGTTTAATAAAACTGAAATAAATTGGGGAAAAATATATACAACTATTCACAAACTTGAAGACAAAAGGCTCGCACAATTTAGGTTCAAACTAATACACAGAATTCTACCGACTGGAGAACTTCTTTGTACGTGGAAGATAGTGGATACCCCTATGTGCAAACATTGTGACGCAATAGACACTTATAATCATTTTTTTATAGAGTGTCCAACTCTTCAAGTTTTTTGGAACAAAATACAACTAATTTTTAATCAATGTGGATTTCAGAGAGACATGGCTAAGCTTGAATTCATTGTATTGGGTTACAAGCCAGAATATGATGAATATGCAGATATATCCGAGATTATGTCATTAATAGGATTCTGCATATATAAATCTTTCTTCAACTGTGAAAATAAACATGACCCATACGATATAATCAACATATTTAAATATGAAATAAACATATTAAGTGCCTACACAAAACACACAAATAGGAAAATCTGCAATCTTATAGAACAGCTAAAAAAGTACATATGAATTTGTTTATGTTAATAAAGGTCACAATATTCTTTCAACGTGAGTAACCATCGTACCACGTTAGTAATATTAATATTGTCATTAACTGTTCCAAGATGTCTTACTATTCGCGTTTCGTTAAGATATCAAAGCAGGACAGTAAATCACTTTTTTCCATGTAATAACATCTTTTCTTTTTAACACAAATTAGCTTAACATTGATAATGGTAAGCATATTGTCACGTTATCTAGATGTTAAACGTTTATGGAATGATAAACTTTTGATAATAAAAATAAATAAATATATACATATATTAATAAACTTACCCAATCATTAAACACAAGACGTGCGCATCAAATATAATCCAGTTTTAGAAGAAACAAGAATGTTGCCACATGATTGGATCAACACAATCTTACAATGAAAAGGTTACCCTTCACATGTTCTATTTTAAAGACAGCACGTGCATTCACTGCGTAAGCATGGGTTTTCTGACCTAATCAGTTCATTCACAAAATACACAAAGTGGGTGGACAGAGAACATCTTTGAGGCACATTAAGGAAAAATAGAACATCGGCCTATATCAGCGTAGGGGTAGATATGTAAACGCAACTGATAATCGCCGCAATAACAGAAAATAACGGATACACAACTGAACATAGAATAAATGAACGAATGAATGAATGAATGAATGAATGAATGAATGAATGAATGAATGAATGAAGAATGAATGAATGAATGAATGAATGAATGAATGAATGAATGAATGAATGAATGAATGAATGAACTATAAATGAATGAATGATTCAATGAATGGGTTTGAATGATAGAACGAACGAATGTATACTGGTTCAATTAATTCATAAAAGGAAACAAAATGGTGGAATATGTCCACATATAGTGTTACAATGTTGTATTTCATGTCTATATATTTGTTTTTATGTAAATACTGAATAAAAACAAAACAAAAAAAAAACAGATGTGCCAATGTTACATTCATTCCAAAATGACGCCACTACATGTCTAACGTGACGAACAACTGATAATATTTATGGAGTGGTCATTGGTGTTTCAAAATATGTCCTTGATGTTACCGCAGGGTATGTACTGTTACCGCGACTTATTTGTGATATATAGTGGTGCAATTGATATTGTCATATATTTTAGTTTGCCATTTCTATTTAAAATGTTATGGTTTGAGATAATTCAAATAGTATTTAGGGCAAGATAATGCTTAATCTTTTTATTTTGTTTAAGTTATTTAAAATTGTTATGGGAAAAAAAGCAAATTTTGAAGGAATTTGTCACTTTTAACAATGATAAAGAGACAACTATCCCAGTATTTAGTTTTGATGTAACCATAGTAATATATGAGTCACATAAGTGTGATATATTACTTTATGTATTAGTTTTCACCGTTTAAATGTATCAAACAAGTTCGGTAACACACATACACATGGCAAGGGTTGTTGCAAATAGTAATAAAACATTTGTTTGAAAAAAAAATAAAAAAAAAACAAAAAAAAAACAACCTTAACGAGAAAAGCAGAAATATGATAAATTACAAGATGAGCAAAATCAAAAATATGATAAATCACGAGACAATGTTATAAATGAATTGAAAGAGCTTAATGATAGAAAATCTAAAGAAGAATTAAAACTGGTTGACAAACCAATGTGTGGCTATTTTAAAGCATACGAGATATCTGCCGAGAAATACAAAGACCCTCAAAAACTATTCCGTGATAAAAAATCCATTATTACAAAACAAATAAGTAAAGAGCTGACAAAGATGAATGGATTAAAGTTTCAATTAGGTCTCACTGTAAATCTATTCAAAGATGATGGTCCTACCAAAAAATACACCACAGCGAACTTACACAGCGAGCAAAATGCAATCTTAAACTCTGAAAAAATAAATGAGTTGTACGATAAATCATCTGCAAATATACAAGAGAGTCTTGAAAGATTTACAAACACAGCATCCGGATTAGAAATTGATTACTGTGTTACGTTTTACTTAAATATTGCAAAGTACGAGCCGTTAAAAGGTTCTTCATATATTCCTTTACCCAAAGCAGTAGCTGATAAGAAAGCAATTATAAATGTGAAAAACAATGATGATCAGTGTTTGTTTCATGCAATAAATTCAGCTTTAAATCCAGCTAAAAAGAATTCTGATAGATTATCAAATTATCCTAGTACAGAGTTCTTAAAGAAAGAGGGTATTGATTTTCCCACTCCAATTTCTCAAATTTTCAAAGTAGAGAAACAAAACAACCTTGCTATCAACGTTTATGGATATACCATAACAGGAAAAAATAAAAAGGTATCTGTTTTTCCATATAAAATATCAGAACAACCAAAAGATACCGAGCGAATTAATTTGATCTTAATATCTGAAGACACTGAGGTTGAATCAGAGAACGAAGACGATCCAAATAATGAAGAAGGAATTATAGATGACAATTATAACCCTGATGATTATCCTAACGAACCAAAAACAATAACAACAAAATATCACTATTGCTGGATTAAAAATTTAAATAGATTACTTTATGATCAAAACAAATATCACGGTAAAACTTATTTCTGTGATCGTTGTCTTTACGGCTTTTCAAGAGAAGATCTACTTACCAAACACAGAGAAGACTGTGAGGGTATCAACAAAAAAATCTTGTAAAATAGAAATGCCAAAAGAAGGTAAAAATATTGTAAATTTAAAAATCATCAAAATCAGATGTCTGTGTCTTATGCAATATATGCTGATTTTGAAAGTATAATCAAACCGCAATCAATTGAATTTGGAAAGAAATCTGAAATTACAAATGTACATGAAGCTTGTGGTTTTGGATACCAGGTTGTCAGATATGATGGCAAAGCTGAAGAACCTGGTATTTACAGAGGTGAAGATGCTGTTGAAAAGTTTTTAAATCGCTTAGCATGTGAGAAGAGCAACATTAATAAAATATTTGCTCGCCCAAAACCATTAATCATGACGCAGCAAAATGAGGAAGATCATGAAAAAGCAACACATTGCTTGATATGTGAGGATGAAATAAAAAATGATAAAAACGGTAAAGTAAGAGACCACTGTCATTTTACAGGTGAATATAGAGGTGCAGCACATAAAAACTGCAACCTAAAACTAAAAATAAAACCAAATAAAACAATCATCCCTGTTGTATTTCACAACCTCAAAGGATATGAAAGTCATCTTATAATGCAAAAAATACATAAAATGACAGGTAATATTACATGCATTTCAAACAACGCTAAAAAGTATATTTCATTTAGTGCCGGACAACTTAGATTTTTGGATAGCTTTCAGTTTATGGCTTCGTCTCTGGAAAAATTGTTTTTTTAAGCAACAGACAAATCTGATTTTAAAATTACCAAAAATCAGTTTGGAAAACAAACACATTTACTTTTACGAAAAGGTGTTTATCCATACGAATATATGGACAGTATGGAAAGATTTAAGGAAACGCAATTACCGCCTATAGAAACATTTACAGCAAACTAACTGATGAAAGTATAAGTTTTGAAGATACCGAATACGCTCAAAAAATATGGAAAGAGTTTAACTGTAAAACTCTTGGAGACTATCATGATTTATATCTAAAAACTGATGTAACTTTGTTAGCAGATGTGTTTCACACTTTTAGAAAAACATGTATGAGTGCATACAAACGTGATGCTTTACATTACTATACAGCACCTGGATTATCTTGGGATGCTTTACTTAAACATTCAAAAATAGATTTAGAACTTTTGAGAGACATTGACATGCACTTATTCATAGAAAAAGGAATTCGAGGTGGTATAAGTATGGTAGTAAAACGATATGCCAAAGCAAACAATCCACATGTAGTTGATTATAACCCTAACGAGGAAAACAACTTTTTAATGTATTTTGATGCAAATAATCTTTATGGATGGGCAAAGAGTCAGCCACTTCCATATTCTGGCTTTGTTTGGAAAACCAAAAACAAGAGTGGAACATTTTCTAAACCAAAACCTGGCAAAGGACAAATGCTTGAAGTTGATTTGGAATATCCTAAAGAACTTCATGAAGTTCACAATGACTATCCGCTTGCACCGGAAAGATTAGCAGTAAAAAAAGAATGGTTGTCTGAATACCAAACATATCTGTTAGAAAATAATGGCATGATAAATACAGAACAACTAGTTCCCAATCTTAGGGACAAAGAAAAATATTAAACTTTATATAACTACAAAGAAAAATATGTGATACATTACAAAAACCTGCAACTGTATTTATCTTTAGGCATGAAACTAAAGAAAGTTCACAGAGTATTAGAATTTAATGAAAAACCATGGATGAAATCATATATTTGTTTAAATACAGATTTTTACAAACTTATGAACAACTCTGTGTTTGGCAAGACAATGGAAAATCTACGCAAGCGGACAGATATAAAACTAGTCAAAACTAACGGCTCTGAAAATGAAAAGATAAGAAAAATAATAGCAAAACCCAACTTTAACAGGCGTATAACATTTTCAGATGAATTATCAGCAGTACATGTAAACAAAACAAAATTAACATTAAACAAACCAATCTATGTTGGGATGTCAGTATTGGATTTATCAAAGAAAATGATGTATGATTGGTATTATAATACCCTAAAGAAAAGGTACGGAAATGACTGTACTTTATTATACACAGACACTGACAGCCTACTGGTAAACATCAAAACAGATGATGCATACAAAGATATGGTTGAAATGAAAGATGAATATGACTTAAGTGATTATCCGAAATACCATCCAATGCATGATGATACAAACAAAAAAGTATTGGGTAAAATGAAAGACGAATGTGCTGGTGTTGCTATAGCTGAGTATGTTGGATTAAGACCCAAACTATATTCTGTTTTGACAGCGGATGAGCAGATGATTAAAAAAGTAATAGATAAAATGAAAGATGAATGTCCTGGTGTTCCGATAGTTGAGTATATTGAATCAAGACCCGAACTATATTCTATTTTGGGAGGGGATGTGCAGATGATTGAAAAAGTAACAGACAAAATAAAAGATAAATGTGTTCCTATAGTTGAATCCAAACTATGTTCTATTTTGGGAGCGGATGAGCAGACGATTGAGAAAGTAGTAGATACAATAATAAATAAAACAAAAGATGATGGTGAGTCTGTACCTGAGTATATATCTAAGAATATTGGATTAAGCAAACTATATTCGATGTTGAGAGCGGATGTGCAAAATGTTAAGAAAGATGAAAATATTGGATTAAGATCTAAACAGGATTCTATTTTGAAAGTGAATGAGCAGATTATTAAGAAAGCAAAGGGTGTAAAAGAATATGTAACCAAAAAACAAACAAACTTTGAGAACTACAAGGATGCATTGTTTAACAAGACAAAATACACCCATAAAATGAATATGATGCGATCAATGAAGCATCAAATATATGGTATAACAGTAAACAAAGTTACATTATCACCATTTTACTCTAAAAGATACATCCGAGAAGATGGAATTACAACTGATGCACACGGTTTCTACAAAAACTTATGAATTTGGGTATCAGCAGGAACAATAAGTAATTATTCTTTGACAAATCCTCTTTGAGGCGCTGGTAATTTCAAATAATAAACTCTTATACCTTGCGTCACCATATAACTTTTAATCTTGTGAATATCTACACTCCACATTGGATCAGTTGCTCTGCGTCTTCCACCTTCTTGTTCCCCGGGTTGATATAAATATCTCACACTTGCATTCATACAGATAGGATCATCTTTTAATATTTTTGTTTCAACAAGAGGAGGCTTTTTTGTCTCCGCATTTATTGCTTTAACAACTTCTGGTAATCTCTTTACCCATTCTCTATTACGTTTTTGCGAATCTATTTCTTTAGCATACTGATAACCAAACAATCTTTCAGCTAATGTTCTGTTAAATCTTTCAACTAAAGCTTGGTCTCTGTGTATTTCTGTTCTGCCCCGTCTGATATTTACTTTGTGTTTTGCCATCAACTGTGATACTGCACCCATAAATTCTCTGCCTGGATCCACTTGTAATAACTTTGGATATTTCAAATGTCGACTGTATATTTTCTCAAATGCTTTAGCAACTTCTTTACTATCCTTGGAAGTCAGCGGCTCTGCTTCTTTGTATCTACTTGCAATATCAACCACAGTCAATGCATATTTATATGTTTTGCGTCCAAAAGTATCATGCGGTAAAAATAACAAATCAGCTTGATGCACTCCATTTTTAGCAGAAACATCAAACCTGGGTCTAACTATTTTCTTTGGCGCAGGTAAATAAATCTGCCACACAGCTTGTTTCTTTAGAAATTCTAATGCCTTTTTTTCACTAACACGAGCCTCTTTTGCTAATTTTTTAACTGCTGTGTAACCTCTCCAAAAGCCTTTTGGGCTGTAATAAATCTTTTCCATTTTTTTCTACTAAAGATTAAACTTTATATAACTATAAAGAAAAAATGGAAATCACAACTGCACGATTTGATGAACTGCTTGAAGAGCAATATCAAAATAGCGCAAAGAAATGGACAGACTTGGAAATAAATAAAATATACACTATTACAGATACGAAAATAGTAGATGCTGAATATGGTCCATCCATGGTATTGACATTATTAGACAATGGTGAAGTATGGGCGCCTGGTCATCTCAAAGATAAATTAGAGAAGAGTGCTAAACCACCATATTATATGCGACCACTTGGATTGAAACCATGTAAGAACAACAAAAAAATAGGTATCATGCATATGACTTAGTCTTTCCAAAGGTTATTTCAAAGTAAACATACTTAGTCATTCCAAATCCAAAAAAGTCCAAAGTAATTATAGTTTTAAACTATTTTTTTTATGAAATCAATGTATACGCCACAAATCCAGTTGCAGCCATGCCCACCACAATAAACGTAATTTCTCTATTCTGTTGATCCGGAGATGGTGTATAAAAATCACTCAACTTGGGCTCCGGTTCCAAAAGCAAATGTTTGCCAGTTATGTAATAATACTGTTTCATAGCTTGGTCCACATCATCAAAAGTCTGCTCTGCATGATGTTCTTTTTTCAGTTGCTTGTTAATAAAATCTAATCTCTCTGTTCTTTTTTTATTCCACTCCGCTTGTGCTGCGTTTAATTGTTCAACTGCTTTGTCATGCCTTTGTCTTTCCTCATCTGAATGACTTCCCATTCTTGAAAAGAAATAATTTTGCTACTGCACTTGCCATTTTTTTATATATATTTTTTTAAATTATTTCATAATATCTGCAGGAATAATACCTTGCTTAATCAGCATATCCTTTGTAGACATTGCAAACATTATATCCACAGACAGCATCCCAAAATCTACCATATTAAAATCCACTTTAGGTGCTGGTCTTTCTAGTAGTTTTCTGCCAATCTCAGAATATCCAATAGTTAGAAGTGTTTCCACTCCAGCATGATACATCATATTTACAATTTGTTTTCCGTCAATACTTGCTGCCATTTTTTTATATTATTGTTTATATTATTTTTTTAAATAAATTATTAAAAACAATCAAACGGGTCTTTTGGTGCAACACGGACAGCAGCTTGCACAGGTTGCGTAGCAGGTTGCGTAGCAGATTTCTTGTTATAAATATACAAACCCAACCCAGCAATGCCTAATAAAACCAGACACGGTGAAATATAATTTTTGTATACGTTTATTTTGATTTCTGGTTCCTCTTCATCTATTGTTATTTTTCGTTGCCCGATAAATTTGACTAAAAAATAACACTTATTTATATACAAAAACATCATATAATTATGTTATTGGTTCATATTTGTATTGACAAATGGATCACAATGGGTTCTTTCCAGTGCATTGAACATAACAAAACACAACCGAAATTATACTCGGATGGCTCTCTCACGGCGAATAACAAACTTTTACACGATGTGTTCTAAATACGTACGAATTATTTCAATTGTATCTCTTTAGTTTACGTTGAAAATCGAACCTCAAGCGGTCCTCTTGTCTTCGGGATGATTTACGTAATGCAGCCCTTCGTCTACAAATTCGATCGTCCATTTGCCTACGTTGTCGACGTTCTTCCTCCTGTAGCTCGCACCTCATTTCTTCTGATTTTTCCTGGAACGTCGCCTGGAACTGTTCCATTTGTCCTGTAAGCCTTATTCTCTCCAAAGCATACCGTTCACAGTTTCGCTCAACTTGTCGAGCTCGTTTTTGTTCCTCTAAAATACAGATATACATATGATTAAAATCAGTTTCACTTGGATAATGCAATTTGTTTTCATGAATAAGTCATCTTTCTTGTCATATTCAATTTTTATTTAATTACAACAGTACTAAATACTGAAAATGATCCATTGGAAGCAGGAACACAAACTAGAGAGAAAAGTAGCAGACCGGATTTTATTGAGAATATTCATTTCAGGTTTTATAAGGTTCGATCACACAGACATCCCGATCATCGAAGTAAGCCGTATTGTAATGTAAAACCACAATGCATGGGCTTGAATATCAACCAGGACCAGTAAATAGTAACACTATGTTCGTAGAATTGACTTAAGTTCCCAGTTACATTAAGGGTTAAACATATGAATTTTACTCATCTAATTGTATTATCTTTCATAAATGCCAATACTGAGATAATAATCATAGTGAAGTCGAACAGAAAATGTAGCATTTAAAGTACGCAATGCACCAAAAAGTACGTATTCAAAACAATCTACAATATGCGACACTACAAACATAGACTATTTCTATTTTAGAAGAGAATAATCATTTACACATAGATGTGATTTTAAACAAGCAACACGGACTGAAACTGTAAGTACTTACTGACCTAAATGCGTTTTTAAGCAGTTGCATTATCACCAGTGATATTGTAAATATTATGTATAATGTGTTTCTACTTATCCCAAAGATATTCATATACATGTTTACAAACTATTATCTACATAAAAAGCATCTATTTTTTCCTTGTATATCCATTGTCTTTCGCTCCGTTTCGGTTATCCTGCGGTCACTATGAAGAATCGACTGCTCTTCGTTTTCCTTAAGTGCAATGAATTGTTCAAACACTTCTTCTGGCTGAAAAAGAAAACCGCCAGTGCGTACATACACAATAATATACGTAGTTTGTGATGACGAAAACCTTGCTGAGAAAGTTTACTTGTACTAACTTGACTTCGATCATTTTAGTCCTTTACATCGTTACACGCCCTATGTCACATGTATCATTGTTATATTTTTAACATAATTATACTGAACCAAACAGCTAACGCACCAGTAGACAATACCTTTAATGTTTGAACTTATTATATGACGACTGGTAATTTTGTATACTTGAGTGCGAGTGATTTGAACGACTTTTTTTTAACTTATTCTCTTGTTGCTCATTAGGTACTTGCATGATAGTGTTCTATCAAGATTTTGGTAAAATCTGTTAATTGGAATATGTTTGCCTGAAACTTATTCATGTCATGTGTAAATATAATTTTCAGAATATCTGCAGATTAGATGTTGCAAGATTTGAAATAATGCACGAAAACAGTTTAGTTTTAATCGGGACTATTTTACAACAAAACTAATACGTACTTATGTCTGCTCATTCGATACGCATATGTAAACATTTCAAACTGAAGCTCGATAGCAGAAAATTACTAAAAACAAATAACTCATGGAAATAAAAAAATGAAATTATTTAATATAGGTCTATATTTTATCTTTGCAAATCACGAAAAAGGATTTATTATAAACATCGTCATAACTTATTTGAATAATCACGTGACCTAACCGTTCGCCCTACTTTCTTTGATGTTGACATATTCAAATGAGGAACGAGTGTACTCTATGTAGAGATTGATATGCCTATTAATTATGCCTCATTTGTTAGAGAATATAGCCTGGCGGGGATGTCTTTCTTTACACTGTCCCGTTTCCGTGGGATAAATTGTGGTCAGAGAACATGGTTTACAACCCCAGCCGTTTTGACACTGTACTGACCATTCAAAGGCGGTAGCCCTAATGTAACACTTTATGTTTGTGATGTCATTAGCCTTGCTGCTTAATAACATTGTAAGAGTTATGTTAATGCGTGTTTTGGTTGATATATATCACATTCCATTTCGCGCGTACCATATACGTTTTTAAGTTTTCATGTTTAAGACACTCTGTTATTGAGAATTTAAAACGAATACTTTGTTTCTTGTACTGAAATTGAAAAACAATGTATTCCCTCTTTTTTTCTATGTATTATACAATGTAATCTCGGATAAATAACGCATGTATCTCTTTATAACATCACATGTATAGACACGACAATATCACTCACCTTACCAGGTAGACCTCTAACGCAGAAAAGGAAATTTTCCTTTAGTTGGTTCATATGGAATTGATAGTTTCTGTGACCACGGGATCTACAATATCTTCCATTTGACATCTCTTCCGTAACATCTGTGTACATCCTTTCGAGCAGCTTTGAAAGCAATTTCCTCGATTCTTCCAGGTTGTTTGTTTCCAGTTTGGAATAATATTGGACGATTTGTATCTGAAGGATATTTAATGATATTAAAGTGTACAACTTAGATCATACAATAATAAATAAATAATGAGGATGTACCTAATACTGTAATCACTGGTCTCCTATCGTTAACTATTTTCGATAGTCGTTTGGTATGTTACACATCCAAATCGGCAGTGAAAAGTCTTCCTGCGCTACGAATCAGTAGTATTTTACTGGTCATGTAGGGTCATCCAGCCCATTCATTGTGGCTTTTTTACACTGTCCCATTTTATTAGTATGACAGTAGGGTAAGTGTGAGGTTTGGTGCACCCTAGAACCTGGTTTAAACCACCAGTTTACCACTGACCGTTCCAAGGCGGTAGCCCTATTTTCAACCCCGTTGTGTTTGTGATGTTAATCCGGCATTTTATTCATCTTTAAAGTTATTCTGTGTTTATTTGTTTGCTTGTAGTTAACTGTCGTCCTTGAATGAATGGTACTTTTTCTGTTCAATTTGTATATCTACTTTCCTCTTTTGTCAGTGTTAATTGCTGATCCCCGTTGCTGTAGTCATTTACGAAAAATACACTCAAAACGTCTGCTACTTTTCTGTCTTGTTTGTGTTTTGTTCTTTTAAATGGATCTTCTTTTCAGTATGTCTTAAAACCAATTGAACAGAGGTCGTCGTTTGTGCAGGTGTGACATAAATCAAACGATAAATTCAAACAAGTTTGCATCTAAATTTATAAAATGAATATAAGTAAAGTTAAATCAGGTTTAATATGTCGTATTATACGAAGGTGTTACGGTCGCATTACATAACGTATGTTTTCATTTAAGTAGTCGCTATCAGGAGTATACATACTAATAAGGGTGATCCTTTGAAAGCAACCCACACTCAATTATGAGAATAAAGTAGCAGACTCGGCTTTATTGAGTATCTTTATGAGAGCTAATGTGAGAAGTAACACCTCTCACGTCCCCTAGCATCGACTTAAGCGGTATTCTACTTCAAAACCACATATATTGAGCTCATTTGTTCCAAAGGACCTGTACAATTAACACTGCTGGTTCGTAGCACTAGGATACATCATGACTCAGAAGTATGTATGAACATGGAATGTTCTGTTTGTGCTTTGCTTTGGAATAGCACAAATTATATAGTTTTGATATTAGTTTTGATAACCACTAATACAATGCATACATGAATCTAAGATAGAACATTCAAACATAATCTGCCTTTTTCTGCAAATAAAATGTCCGACTTCATTACATGTACCATAACTGCTCTAGCAATCGAACCGTTGTAATGATGTGTATAGTTTGCTTCGATATAGCTGTTTGTTATATGTTACCTCCTTGCAATACTTGCCTTATTTTCTAAAAGAACGTTATCTATCGGTTTAATTTGTCCTAATACTTGGTAAAACGTCTTCCTTGCCATCTGCATACACTGCTGGTGGAAATCATATAATTCCAATTGGTGAATAGGGGGCTGCCCCGGCTGATCCATCAAACTAATGTAAAGTGCTATTGACTGCTTGCTGGCTTCCATATTTTTCATTTTCTTCATTGTCCTGAAGACGTTGTCCACATTTGGAACTGTGCCGTTGTTGATTTCCAGTAAATAACGTTCTATCATCAATGACATCACTGTAACAGAAATTCTTCTTCTTAAGGACTATTCGTCAGCCATATTTGAAAGGAAGTGGGTGGAAATGGTAAATATTTATTTGCATTAAATAGACATGTTTTCTTTTTAAAAGGTCATTACTACTAAATAGAACAGTAATAAAATCCACTTGAAATGTAAAAAATATATAAAAAATATAAGAATAAATTTATTGAGTTGAATATCCCAAAGTTTGATGCAAAAATACATGTTATTTTAACATTTATTTCTGAAAAGATTTGGTTTATAATATAGAACAATTATCCATCGATGGCACACAAGACTTAATTTCTTAATATAAGAACTAATACAGTCACACTATAACCTTTCCGAGTATGGTGTCTTGAAATAGTCCCAATTACAAAGGTATTATTTTGGGCCCAAAAAAAGTAGTCTGCACTAGTTTACATATCATTATTTATGTAACATTGATAATATTAGGATAATTAATTGAAAACAAGGAATATTTATGCACTAAATATATACGAACAATTTGTATCCATTCTACTTTCTTTGCTTATTTTTAACTAAATGCATTTCAACTAACTTTCCCCATTATGTATATAGTTAACTGATATACTTCTTTTTACATAGTGCATGTGGTCAATTTAAACCATTCTCCACCCACTTTTATTTATATTATATGGCTGACAAATAAGCCTTAATCTGAATTTTTTTACACGCTACTTTGATAGTTTTATTGTTCCAGATTTTTAGACTGTATAACACATTGAACAATCAACACTGATGACATGAGTGAAACATCATTAAGAGAAGTATAAATCAGTACCACTAGTTTATTTCGGCCATTGTTTTCTCGATTAGGACAAAGCATTCTGTTATAAAGTGGGACCATAAGCCATGGCTGTGAAATTGTGTGAAATTACCTCATTGAAGGTTCCTTGTTCACCATCATACGCCTACCATCGTCTGGATGGCCTATAATTGCTGTTCTATTGACAATTTAAATATTGCGTTCTGTTCGACCCGGGCTTGGGGTTATGAATGGTAGCAAGCACTTTGCACTACGGTGCATGTACAGTCTCAATAAAACCGAGACTGCATTATTTGTGTATTAATCGTGTTCGGCGATTTCGAAATGTCTCCTGTCATCTTCATTTTAAAATGCTTAGAAATGTTTTGATACAAAAATGTTATGCTTCTAAACTAGTCGTATCTTTCTGAGAGTAGACATAAAGGTATTTTTGTTTACATACTGTTACATTACTTCAGTTGAAATAAAATATTACGTATAATGCAACTGACATAAACATCAATTACGAACCTGTGAGGATACGCATATACTAATCTAATATAAATGCATACATGCCAGGTTTAATTGTTGTTTTACATAATAAAAAAACAACATTGAATCTGCATGTTCAATGACATGTTTAGCCTTCCATATGATCAGATTGAGCAGAGAAACTACTTTCACCAAAACCATTGATTTGTTTTAGTTAGTTCATCTTAATGTGCAGTTGTTTAAAGGAGCTATTCCGCCAACAAAAGGCACATTTTACATTATCTTGTACACTGTTTCTAAACCTACTGACGACGAGGTACATATATAACTTAATGCATATTTTGAGAATCCAAACTCTACATACACAATATAATCAGGCCAAACCCCGTAACTGGAGCGTCGAATTAAGTGTTACCAACTGAAAATTATTTTACGCATATTCAATCTCGGGTATTTTTAGAACCCGTAAAATAAAACTTACTTTTAATCGGCACGTATACATTATTATATGACCTGAGCGCCTGGATAGAGTTTTGATACATGGTTTTGTATTGTAATTTTGCCTTTATTTGGCGGAGTAGTTTCTTTAAATCAGATTAGGTTATGTATAAATGATACTGTAGCCATACATATATATTCCAATAAACTGTGTTTAAACGAATGCACCACGTTTATAATTTTACCAATGTATATTACCTTCTCCAGTCACGTGGATACCATGCTGAGTCTTGACTGGTGCTTCCTGGAAAACATATTCCAAAAATACACGTGTTTGCTCTAAGAAATCAGGGTCAAGCTCTGCATCAGTGAGTTACTCTAACTTAACACGTTGTTTTCTTTTACCGGGTCTTTCAAAGGTAAAGCAAGCCCTTGTTTTGAAACAAGTTCGAATAGCGTCTCTAGATGTTGTGTAATCCCTGTTTGATGTTTCTGCATTCGCAACACTGAGACAGTCTTCCAGGTATCCATTTGCTGTCATAGGCTGTCCATCCTTTTCTAATACAAGACTAAAATCCCGAACAGCTAAAACGAACGTTGGAAAGTGGGATGTTGATATCTTGCCAGCAATTTGTGATACAAAGCTTTTGACAGTTAAGGAAAATATTATTAGCTCATATCAGTAACTGTTTCTTAGTTTTTTGATATAAATATGTAATTTTGACAATTAAAAACGTATACATATTAGGAATACGTAATTATACTAATTTGCAAAGATATGTTATGCATCGAAAAGCACAGAACAGCATTCTCAGAACGCAACCAGTCAAGCACGAGGAAAATGTTCCTGCAGTAACCACACCAGTCAAGCACGAGGTAAGTGGTCCTACAGTAACCACATCAGTCAAGCACGAGGAAAGTGGTCCTACAGTAACCACATCAGTCAGGCACGAGGAAAGTGATCCTACAGTAACCACATCATTCAAACACTATGGTAATTAAAATGAGCAAATTAAATAGTCACAACATGAAGAGTGGTGAAGATAGTGTTAACGACTTAGAACGGCCTGCAAGAAACATGGTCTACCTCCGTTTTCTTATGTGTACACAGCCGTTCTATTATCCGGAATTAACCGTTTAGACATATTATAATAATAACTCATGTTAAGAGGAAATATCCAACAAATAAAGTCACTCATACATTTAAGAAGTAACCAATTACTCCAAGTCAAGTATTACTACTTGTTCACAGACATTTGACTGTGCCACACAGATGAACTGATACTAAACCGCATGTGCTGTACATCAAACACAAAGGTTGATAATTGAGATGTCTCATTAAAAAGGTATGTGACAACAAAAAGAAATCAGTGGTCAGGGTAAATGGGATTTTGAACCAATACTCACTTTACGCAAATGTCATCCTAATAAAACCGGGCCCCGTGGGTAAATGAATTACCGCCCTATGTTAATATCAAACAAATTAGACAGCAATAAAAACATAGGTACCATCATGTTTATATGCAAATCAAAAGCAGAAACGTGGAAAGTTACCTATAAAACACAAATCCCAGAGCGCAGTATTACCAAAAATACTTATCTGAAGTCACTGTGACTTTCAGGATTAACGTAATGTTTACGCTATTATAAAATCATCGATCTCACCTGTCCTTGTACAATTCAGGGTGGCTATTTGACAGCGAACACGGCTAGCAAAAGCCGCGATTTTCAGGTTTCAGTTTTTATAATGTTTCCGTTAACCTACCTATACTAATCAAGATCTTTCCACCGCCCTCTAATTAGAAAAAAATATTCTTTCTAATGTCTCTGTGATTATCCCAATTAAACTTGCCAAGCATAATGAAACTATCAGGTCGCATCAATTTGGAAGGTTTGATAGGGGTAATCTCAAAAGCGTGCAAAAACAATAAATTTGCATTAAGCGGTGAATGAAAAGAAGCTCTTAGTATGTGTGCTTTGACTAATCCAAAGCCGTTCAATATTTACGAAGACATAAAGAATCTACGTGAATCATGGGCTTTAACCTTTTTAAGATGTGTACGCGATCGAAAAGGTCACGTGTTAAAGCCACACTAAGACAAGCTGATGCACTTGAAATGGGTCAACCAAACAGTGCGCTGCAAGATAATTGGGTTGTGTTTGATAAGTTTATTTCGGAGAGAATATATACGCTTAAACTACCATTCTGAAAAAAAAGGTTACTGTAATCTGGATAGTGCCTCTTCATTAAACACACTAAGTATGTTGTACACAAATGTACTACAAAGCAGCACGGCTAACGTCAGCATACTGTTGTCATGATTATCAGCGTTGGCCTAATGAACGTCACCGATTCCCTCCGTGTCAAGTAACATGAGTACACAGTCACGCTTCACTGGATGTTGTCGGCACCAAACCCATATTCCTTTTGTCTTTGATTCGATAGTGGAACCCAGTGGAACCCAGTGAAAATCCTGTCTCAGTATCAACTACATATAATTAATTTCAGAGCAGTATCACGGTGTAGTAGTAAGGCATGCACAAACTAGTTAGAGAAACGTTGATGAAATTAAATCTACCTTACTTATAGACAATACGTTTAATAGGTAGGCATATTCGCTACCGCTGGTTTCATATAACTTTAAAAGTAGATGTAAAATTCGAACAGGAAATGTAGCATTGAAGGACTACAGTAAAAGACGCATCAAAACAAACGAATATTGCAAGGATAATTAAAAGGCAAAGAACGTGACGTCTCACAGTGTTGACAATAGGGTTACCGCCTTTAGACAAAACAACTGATGTGTGTTTAACCAGGTCCAAGGGTGCACCAAATCTCACTGTTACCCTATTGCCATCTCAATCGAACGATACAGTGTAAATAAAAAGCCCAACCTGGATATATCCTCAAACAAAATAGACATTATAAAGCGGCAATACAACTATACCGGAAAGATGATAATGTATACATTTATATGAATATAAAAGGCCAGAACAACAAGAGAATAACCCGTACATGGCACGGCAGGACAAATTTGGAGACAAATATCAAAAGTCGTGTCTTTTTTAACGCATTATATGACTTAAAGGACATTATACATATAGCAATAGATTATACTTTATTCTAGAGGTATGCTAAGAAGGAAATATGGGTAGGTACGGAGACACCGTCCCAATGGGCTTTAGGTAGGCGTCATCATAGGGTCCACAGACTATCCGGTCATCGTACAATTAAAGAGGAAAGCATAGTGGCGAACTATAAAAGGGTCCACCACCAAGCATGCAGTACGTTGCAAAATGATATGGTCATAACCTCTTTTGATAAAATTTTTAACAAGTTTAACAAAGATAGTATGAAAGTGATCATGACCAAGAATCTTACGAAGTTTATAAATCACATCACCATAGAAGTCAGGTTGTGATAGACCTTGTCGCAGAAGAGTCATTAAATTACTGTTTTATTTGGAAAGAAGATCAGGGTTACGATAATAATATTTTACAAAAGTATTACGAAGTTTATGGTAACGGTAACCCTGATTGAGTGACTTTTTAATAATACAAAGATTACGAATATTAAAGTACTCAACTCGAGTACAAGCTCTAGAAAAAGGAATAGGTTGAGACACATACACCCCATAAGAAATTGCTCGGGGAACATCCCCATCCAAGTGGGGATAATTAACAATGTCAAAATTAAAATCATCTCTCTTGTCATTGATTTGCTAATTATTTTACCATTTTCAATCGAGAGATCTAAGTCAAGAAAAGAAGCGTTATTATCAGATATATTAGCTTTGTTAAGCTAAAGTTCTTTAGGATAAATATAATTAACCATAGTTGGAAAGAAAGGGTAGTCAATGTTCAATATGTCATCCAGATACCGAGAGGTGTCATTAAAGGCTTGACTAACATCTGCCTGGGTATCTGGATAAAGACTCAACATGAAATCCCTTTCATAGCAAAATAAGAACAAATCTGCGACAAGTGGTGCAAAAGTCGTACCCATAGGGATACCAACAATTTGTCTATAAACGGTTGTTCCATACCTGACGAAAATATTATCTAATAGGAAGATGAGTGCTTCACAAACTTCACAGCAAGTCCAGTTATTATAATTGTCTAAACTGCCGTTAGTAAAAAACGCTTTTATATTATTACATGCCAAAAATGTAGTATTTTCTCTAGCGAATGTTTTTTGAACAAGTGGAATTAGCTTGTCTTTAATAAAGTGATGTGGTAAGGTTGTATATAGTGTAGAGAAGTCATAAGTGCTTATTGATGAAAATTGACCTTTATTGAAAATTGTATCAAGAACCTCTCCTGAATATTTTGTAGACCAAAATTAATTAATCATAATTTTTTTCTTAATATAGATTAACGTGATCTTTAACGAAGACAAGAAGTTAACAATTTGGAGATGTTTGTTGTGGTGCAGGCACTATAATTCGAAATAAAGCGAGCCTTATATGGATTTGTATGTAATTTAGGAATCCAGTTCATATTATGCAGTTTATTTTGCTTATCGTTTACACCAGCCTTGAAAGTAGTGCACCGAGTTATATGTGCGGAAACAACATCATCCTCGCTAGAATTAACCGGAGTATACGAATTGGTGCTGCCGAGTTCCAGAGATAAAACATTGACGTAATGTAGGCGTCAAACAATAATTTCACTATTAGCTGCTTTATCTGCAGGAACTAAAAAAAATGTATTATGAAATTCCTGAATTCCCAATTTTAAATAACGAAAGGAAAACCTCGGTCTCGGAGGAAGTAAAGAGGGGTTAGCATTATAAAAGTTAATACTGTATCTATAATTTTCAGAATTGACTTTTTCCAAGTAGAAAGTGAGTTTGGGTCCGCATGTTCTCCACGACACCATTTGATACTAAAATCTTCAATGGAGTGGAGGATCTGGGCACGACAGGCATTACAACCAATAGTTAAAGGTAATCTATATTTAGGACCTTTCGAAAACAAATGCCGAATACGTTTATCAATAATGCTGGAGCATAGCAAAATGTTGATGTGTTGCATTCACATTCCTTAGGAGTATTATGTCAAATTAATCAATTTGTTATTAGAATGGCTGGATCTCGTTACAGGAACATAAATACTATGATACGGAAGCAATGTCAATCTTAAATATATTAAATATGAATAGGTAAATTCAATAAGATTGAAAATATATCGTTTAACTTGAAATAACAAAGATCTAGCTGTTATCACTTCAAAATGCGGAAGTTTATAATTTAATATTTGAATAAGGAAGTCGACATTGTTTGTTTAAAATTTCAGTTGGTTCGCAATCGTGATACAGACTGCCTCAATCAAGGATTTTTGGTATCGGAAATTGGAAAACTATCTTTTTAAAACTATGATAACGATGAAAAATTCTGTCTTACTGTAGCACCACTCAATGACGAAAGGTCAGTGGATCAATGATTGTGAAGAAAATGTCGTAACTCTTGAGAAAGCTGCAAACATCATAAGAAACACAATTATTTAAGAATCCTTCTGTTTGACGCATCATTCGCAAACTAATGTCAGAATGAGTCAGATCCATGAAATATTGTGTTTCAATGTCGCTTCATGTTACTGTTATAGACCCGAATGTACAGGATGTACACATACAAGATACCAATAAGAAAATGCGATCTAGCAACTGAGTAAACGTGGTATCAGGGTCTCAAACAAAACGTACACTTAAAACGGCAAACGCTACTTGTAAATATATGTAAATACATAAGATGTTTTATGTCCTCAACTATGGTTGTTCGTTTAGAACACACGACTTTTGTTTCAAGCTAAAGTTATCTGGACTTGTTAACTCGAGCGTTCGACTTTTATTTTTATTTCGAACGCTCGGCTTAACTCTTGCCCTCGACGTTTTACTTTCTCTACTTGAATCTATGTTGACGTCTACCTAAATCCTTATAGGACGGTATCGTTTGTCTCTAATCTTGTATTGTCGTATATGAAAAGATTCAAGTTAAACGACCATGGCATTCAGTCGTAATTATTTTCTGATTTGTTTCCATATCCTATAGTACTTGTCTCTGGTTGATTTTGTTTTAATCGGTTTTGTTGTTTTTTCTATTTTTAATATTTTAAATATTTTCTGAAAAGTGTATTCAAATTTGATTGATCTTTTTCGACCTTGCAGCTTATCCAAAATCTTTACAATTTGTAAAACAAATCTTCAAATTTTTGCCTATTTGCAAAAGACAAATCATATTCTACCAAGTATTTATCTGAATTATATTTTTAAAATATAGGCTTAAAGAAATATTATCTTATGTAATTATATAAATGGAACGTATAGAAAAGAAAATCAAAAACTTTAAGAAATATCAAACGGAACATGCCTCAATCATTTTGTGAGCGGCGTTTAATAATAATAAACTATCATCGGCGTTCAAGGATTATACTAAATTGATTTAAACTAAATGCGCACCGCAAACTGTTTCACAGTGCTGAGTGGCAATGTCAACCCTTTTGTGTTGTGATGTCGTTTGCATTTATTATTACTTTTGCCTTCTTGTTTGTCTGTTTGCGTGTTTGTTTCTGTGTTTTGTTGTTGGCTGTCATCCTTGAATGCTACTTTCCGTGTTCGATCTTTTTATATTTCTTTATTATTTTGGGTACAATGTATACATTTCCTATTTTCTCGCGGGATATTAAGATATCTGTCATTTTTATTGGCTAAATTGTGAGAGGAGAGTCGAAATCTACCCAGTGCTATTCGGAATGTGTTATTATCTAATAGGTTCAAATAGTGTTATATATCAAAACTGTGTTTATAGCGGTAGTATGATTCTATCCTGTTAGAGTTATTGGTATTTGAATACCAACTTTGATGATATGAGTCAATCAAGCGTTGTTTTATTAATTCAAATGGAATATCTGCTTCAAATTGATATAACCAACATCAGAAAATCTAAGGTTGTCAAGGATATCTTTAATTTGATATTTTATATTACTGTTTATTCTTGTCCAATTTATAGACGCAAACTCAAGCCACACGCTCTACCGATCAATGACACTTGACGCGATCTTTGAAGATTCCGCCTGTCACGTAGATTTTTTTCAATTTCACACCTGTGCAAATGTTTACCACAATTATCACGCAACACATTCCTTTGATCCTTTACACGTCAAGCCTTTGGATCGTGTAAACTGGTATATCGCCCGGTTAGATGTTTACAGAATTATATTAAAGGAACACACGCAAATCATGCAATGTTTATCAAGCATTGAAATTAGCTTCTCGACTTATTTATCCAGTATCATTTTAACCCTGCGTGCATATACAAGTAACTAAAATAATAAATAATATAGTTTTGAGTTTTCATTTTTCTATCTTATCCTACCATAAAAAAAGTATGACAATGGGCCTTTGGAAACGGCCGAGCACGACACATACGAAATATTGCAGTCTCGGTTTGATTGAGACTGGTCATGAGCGGTAGTGAAATATGCTAGCTACCGCTCACGCCCTCTAGCCCCGGGTTGAGCAGAATTCAATATTCATAAAAGCAATAGTACACAAGTTTAACCATCCCGAAGATGGCATGCATACGGCGGTGGACATGGAGTTATACGCCTCCCCTTGTCGTACGGCGTAAGGTCCCATAAGTTTACAAATATTATTGGTGCAATATTATCAACAGTTACTAATATGCAAAAACAATTTTCTTTATACTATTCGTATAATTAATATTAATGATTGAAGACATGAAATTTGTGTAGAAAAAATACCGTAAGATAGCCGTGTGTCGCTTTAATATATATCGCCTAGCCTATACATCGAATTATTTTTTAAAATATAATGCATTTTTTAAAGAGACACATAGACATTTGAAATGGGATGAATCATCAAAGTTTGATTAACCCAATATTATTTGACTTGAAATCGGCTTGCTTCTACATTCTCACATGTAAATACGTATGTTGCAGATACGTTGATCATACGTTTGTATCCATTTGACAAAATAAACCAAATGTAACGGTGTGTTATTTAAGGATTATAGTCCCTCCACCACTTTATCAATTTAGAATGCGCTACGTCTAAACCACATGCTTTCATTTCAACGGATATATATATAAAGAGAGACAAGTGTTATATATATGTACATGCGTGTGCTATAGCACTATCTCGTATTGTCTCTTTCTGTTTTCTTATTCTTGTTATCGTAATGAAAGCGATCTTAAAATTCGATGACACGGGCCCTATTCCAACGACCCGCTCCATCATAAGCATGAACAATTTAAGATAATGCAATTATTCCGGCTTATAATTTACTCTAAATTAGCACGCTAAACAGTGAACGTATAACTGAACAATGGCGCGGGTTTTGGGATACAAACGATATATTATGCATATCAAATCAAATATATTTCGATAAAATCAAATGTTGGGGCCACTGAAGACAGATTAAGTAGATTAAACTGAAGACCCCAAAGTACCCCGTTCGTCATATAAGCCAAGATGCGACCTTGGTGTCTTAAAAATAAAGCGGCGTCCACGTAATGGCCTATTAATGCTGCCTTGTTTGTTAGAGATTATAACCTGGCGGGGATATTTTAATTTACACTGTCCCGTTAATTGAAATGACAATAGGGTAAGAGTGAGGTTTAGAACCTGGTTTAAACCCCAACGGCCCTTTTTGCCACTGACCGTTACAAGGCGGTAGCCCTATTGTAAACCATTTTATGTGTGTGATGTCTTATCTTGCCTTTTATTCAGCTTTAAAGTTGTTTTTTGTTTCTGTGTGTTTCTGTGTGTTATTTTGGTTGAATGTTGTCATTGAATGCTACTTTCCTGTTCGATTTTCATATATACCTATAGATTCAGACGCCGAAGCAAGCGTCTCAAATGACACCATGATACAGAAATTCCAAATGTTGATGATAGGACCGTCACAATTTCTCTCTGTTACAGGCCTATATGGATTAGTTCCTCCAACTCCATAGCGATAGTTAGCCCTTTGGAACTGGTGAAATGATGGCGTGAGACAATGTATTTATATGACAGATTGACATAAAACATCGATTGCTCAATATAAAAAAAGGCAAGCGCTCGACTTTTTTTTATCTCGACTTGTTAACTCGAGCGCTCGAATTTTTATCTCGAGCGCTCGAGTTTTAAAGTCGAGCGTTCGAGATAAACAAGAAGATATAACTTTAGCTTGCACAAAATAAGTCGTGTGTCCTAAACGTACCACCGTACCCAACAAATACGGACATATGTTTTTCCTGTCGGAGCTTTGGAAAACGTCGAAAATAGCCCCTTTATGCACCGCTGCTAAAAGGTCATTTCATAGTACAGCCATCAGTCTCGCGCAAAACAAATGGAAGAACGAGACTGTGCACAGATAATAGTTATATATATACATAAATAGTCTACCAGAATGTTATATGAGTGTAACTGCTGTTGAACTCAATACTAAAATGGTATTTGTTACCGAAATTCCTAGAGTCTTATCTAAGAGGACATTTTGAAAATAACATACGTTAGTTTACTTTTCAAATCTGCACTTGACAAAAGTGAGTGTTTCATGGGCTTTATAACATGATTTCTTACAGTCTAAAGAAAAACGAATCCAAAATGTGTGTGCGTCAACAATTGAATCTCTGCTTTAAGAAAGCTGCTACAGCAGCAGTGATCAAACGCTGTATGAAGTAGAATACCGCTTAAGCCGGTGCTAGGGGGCGTGAGAAGTGTTGCTTCTTTCGTTACTTCTCATGCATAGACTCAATAAAACCGAGTCTGCTGCTTTATTCTCTTAATTGTGTTTGTTGCTCTCAAAGGATCATCTGTATCAGTATTTATTAACATGCACACTAGCGTTCGTTTAGTACAGTGTGGCGGCTGTAAAAAGTCTCCCCGTGCTACGAATCAGTAGTGTTATTTTGTACTGGGACCAACGAGCCCAATACAATGACTTTGAAGTAGAATACCGTTTAGGCCGGGTGTAGGGGGCATGAGAAGTGTTGCTTCTTTCATTACTTCTCATGAACAGACTCAATAAAACCGAGTCTGCTGCTTTATTCTCTTAATTGTGTGTGTTGCTCTCAAAGGATCACCTTTATCGGTATTTATTATACTGCCACAATGTACAAAGTACTTCAATCTACGCATTTGCTAACTGTGTTCAATGGCAGTGGCCAGAAACCCACGATATGGACATATATGTTTTTCTGAGAACAAATCTCCACATAGAAATGACAATTATATGTTTCTATTTATTTTTGCCGTGGTGTATGTTGAGTGTGGGTGTGTGGGAGGGTGGATTAATTCACGGCCTCCATTTGCAGTTAGAGGACAGTATGACAGGTGTGGACCTTTTACTATCTAACTGATTTCACAAATGAAATGTGTTCGGCATTGTTAAGCTATTAAAACATACCAAGTTATTAAGATCTTTTGCAAATGTTATTGCTGCATTTTTTGTTCGGCTCTTTGCGTCATTTTGAAATTCTTAAAACAGTATCGTGTTTATTTTGATTGTGATCAACATCACCTATATGTTAAGATAAAACTTATTCCAGAAAAAGAAAACGAGAAATAACCAAGAAAACTTCATCTTTTAATTTGTATTACTTTTAGCATGGCGGCCATTTTAAATATTTTAAAAGAGCACCCAGGTAACTTTGTCAGTTTGGCCTTCTTTCTAGAAACGTTTGTATTGGTTTAAACTTAAAGACCGAAGGTAGTTTTAAACGCTTCGATGACCACGGCCTGATGAGCCGGTGTGGGACACTCAACATCTCAATACAAAACAAATTCTGCGACACGAGTTGCACACTCAGTTTGTACTCATAGGTATACCACCACCTTTTCTATAAACTGTAGTTCCATACCTGACGAAAATATTATCTATTATCGTTCTAAGGCGGTAGCCCTTTTGTCAATCATTTTATGTCTGTGATGTCTTGCCTTGTATGCATCTTTGTAATTAATGTTTGTTTCCGTGTGTTTGTGGTTGACTGTCTTACTTGAATGCTACATTTCCTGTTCAATTTTTATATCTACTTGTTTCTATATTAACGCAAATAAATTGTACCTTTTGAACAAATACATCCCATTATACTGTTTACACACACGCAAGCACGCAAATGTCATGTGAAGCGGCCTCGGTAGCTCAATGTATTAGCCTTGCGCTTTAGAGCTCTGCCACGCATTGGTTCGCTCCTTGGCGAGTCATGTCCAGTGAACAATAACAAATATAACCTAGTTTTAACGGACGTAAATGCATAACCCCATTTCGTCTCCCAAGTTGTGATACATACGAGTATATTTATCCAGTCTCACTAGTAATCTATTATCATCTGCAACAGGTAACTAAAGGGAGCGCCTGTAGCTGACTAACACTTATTATGGAAATAATTATGTACCTTTATTTTTTCCTGCAAGTCTGTTCATTAAATACGATTTGCCAGTTCTGTATTTTCCTGCAATTGCCACAACAACCAGTTCTTTATCAATTTCGCGGATTTGCCGAGCAACGTTGTTTGACACTTCTAGTTTTCCCTCTGCATTTGTTTCGATCAGACACACTGGTTCATTAAATATATGTGCCATAACGTATGCATTCCTCACGTCGGAGATGTACGGCTCCGCACTGTATCTGTAAGTACAACATTTTCATATGATGTAGAATTGTTGAAAACAGAGAAAATACATTTGACGAATATAATGAAAACGTGACTGTAATAATAAAAGTAAACGATAGATTATTTTAATTATCTATTCTGTAATATTAAACCTGCTTTTGAATGGCGTTGATTGAATAATATTGCGTTGATAAACGACAAAGTATAAGCAGAACTGTAAAATGCAAGACAGATCACAAATACTCGGGAGAAAATAAATGAACTAGCAATCTCGCCCCATAAACGTCAGCGCGAGACTACAAGCACGGGAAACTAGAATGCAAAATTGCGGGGCAAGATCTCGCCAGCTTTCTCTCGCTTCTCATTTTCGCATTCTTGCATCACGTTATCGCGTGTTCATTCTGTCGGATGAGATAGAGAGATTATATTTTACATAATTATGAATGAAATTTTAATAATGAAGTCTTGGCTAAACCGAGGGCCTAGCCAGGATGAGCGGACCCGGCGCACCCATCTTTCCGGCAAGCATAGTTTTCACTCCACCGTGTAACCCGAATTGTGCATGTTTACAAGAAACCGAATCATTTCTTGCGTGAGGGCTTACCACTTCCCACACACGCACACCCACATAGTCCGCTGCTCATGAGGTACCACCTCCCTAATATCAAAATAGGGATCAGCACCTGAACGCAATGTTAATTTGTCTAATTTATTTTTATTTAGATCCACTTTGATAAAAATAAACGTATGTTTTCAGATTTCGGTGTATACAAGTCTAAGTATGACATTGTGATGTAAATGCAATTATACATTTTTCACTAACACGCAAGCACACACGCATGCACACACATTCGAGCACATACATACACGCAGGCTCAGACCTATTTTGATAGTGAAATCGATTCATTCTTTCTTGTGTTGTTTTCCTTTACGTACAATTTCCTGTGATGTAGTATTGCTTATTTATACTGTTCCATGATTGCATGAATGAGGATATCACTAATTTAATAATGAGCGATTCAATAATGAGTGATATCACTTCTTCTATCATAATTGCGAATATGACACTATTTGAATATGTGATATCAATAATTTAAACTTGGTTGGTGATATCACTGCGTAAGTCATTTTAATATCACGCACATAAATATATAATCTCACCCATTTGAGTAGGTACTACCATTCATTCGGTTATATCTGTACTAATCAGTTGCATCAGTTACATGTATACGTGATATCAATCGTCATGACTACCGTCACCCATTGGTTTTGAATTCTGTTTAAAACAGGTTTGTACTTGACTTCTATGGTGATGTGATTTATAAACTTCGTAAGATTCATGGTCATGATCACTTTCATACTATCTTTGTTGAACTTGTTAAAAAGTTTATCAAAAGAGGTTATGGCCCTATCATTTTGCAACGTACTGCATGCTTGGTGGTGGACCCTTTTACAGTTCGCCACTAAGCTTTCCTCTTTAATTGTACGATGAACGGACACCCTATGATGACGCCTACCTAAAGCCCATTGGGCCGATGGCGTTTGATGTTTGTCTATAATCTTTCCTGTCGTGCCCTTAATGGTTTATTCTCTTGTTGTTCTGGCTTCTGCCAAGTCATTGAGTACCTTCATTGTGGCTTTCTAGGCTATTGTTTTGTTTGTATTATATTTACACGAACATATTTGTGTTTTACTTATATTGCCTATTGATGCTGTCTTGTTGGTTAGAGATTAAATCATGGCTGGGATTTCTTTATTTACACTGTCCTGTTTTAATGGGTTGACCGTAGGGTAAGTGTGAGGTTTGGTGCACCCTAGAACCGGTTTAAACCCCAAGTGGCCTACTTTGCCACTGACCGTTCCAAGGCGGTAGCTCTATTGTCAACCCTTTTGTGTTTGTGATGTCATTTGCATTTTTATTACTATTGCCTTTCTGTTTGTCTGTTTGCGTGTTTGGTTTTGTGTTTTGTGGTTGACTTTCGTCCTTGAATGCTGCTTTCCCTGTCCGATATTTTTATCCTTCCTTGTAATATCATGTATAGACATATACAAATGTGCGATATCGCTCATTCATATATTCGAATATTGGTACTATTAACATGCATGATACTATTAACATGCAATATTATCTACTCAAAATAGTTAATAATAAATAAGTTTTTCAATCAGAACATTAAAATTTTAGCATGGTCGCTAACATTTCCTTTGTATTTTACAATGCAGTTGTAAATCATTGAATTGGAAAAAACACCTGTCAGAATGTCCTGCTGGTCAGAGCTAGATACTCGTTTATGATTAACTCTTTTGTTGTAAAGTTGTTATCATAATGTAATGCCTTAATTACAGTAGAGTGTTAGTCAGATGCTTGAAAACGATTGCAGACAAACATCAAACGTCAACTTCCTGTTAGGATTTAGGTAGTCCACAGCTTGTCCGGTTATCTCACAATTAAAGAGGAAATCGTAGTGGCGAACTGTCAATGGGTCCACCACCAAACATGCAGTGCGTTGCAAAATGATAGGGTATAACCTATTGATTTAATTCCCTGAACTTTTGTCATAAGCATTCTCTCTGTCTCAATTCTGAGTTTATAAAAGGAACAGTCCCACTTAATTGCATAGTATAGTACATATAATGTTCTGACAGATCATATTTTTCATCATTTTAAATATTACTTTATACAAATTATGTTTGGAAGCATATTTGCTTCTGTGTAATTGTTGTTTTTGTGTATGTGTGTTTAGCGATTGCTTTAATTCATGTTTGTTTGCGTTTTATACCTACTTTAAAGAAACACATGGCAATCTAAAGCCTACCTAAAGCCCATTGGGACGGTGGCGTTTGATGTTTGTCTATGATCTTTCTTGTCGTGCCCTTAATGGTTTATTCTCTTGTTGCTCTGGCTTCTGCCAAGTCATTGAGTACCTTCATTGTGGCTTTCTGGGCTATTGTGTTTTTGTATTATATTTACACGAGCATATT
This sequence comes from Cyrtodaria siliqua, assembly GCA_037043455.1. Lineage (NCBI taxonomy): Eukaryota > Metazoa > Mollusca > Bivalvia > Adapedonta > Hiatellidae > Cyrtodaria > Cyrtodaria siliqua. The sequence continues at coordinate 138,135 of JAWPHD010005233.1, forward strand.
TGTGTTTTACTTATATTGCCTATTGATGCTGCCTTGTTGGTTAGAGATTAGATCATGGCGGGGATTTCTTTATTTACACTGTCCTGTTTTATCGGGATGACAGTAGGGTAAGTGTGAGGTTTGGTGCACCCTAGAACCGGTTTAAACCCCCAGTGGCTTACAATGCCACTGACCGTTCCAAGGCGGTAGCCCTATTGTCAACCCTTTTTGTATTTGTGATGTCGTTTGCATTTATTATTACTTTTGCCTTCTTGTTTGTCTGTTTGCGTGTTTGTTTCTGCGTTTTGTGGTTGACTGTCCTCATTGAATGCTACTTTCCCTGTCCGATCTTTTTATATTTTTATTGGGAAAAATTAAAAAAAAATCTTCTCTGAAACTGCAAGAGCCAGAGGTTTAATATTTTGCATTTGCCTCATCTGCTGTCGGATTGGGACGTAAAACGGGCGGTCTCGTGTATCGGTCTGTCCTCCGAGCACGTAAAAGAAACATAGGAATCTATTCGATAATAAGAGTAGGGCACGGTTCCCGGATTTCTTTCTCTCTCTCTGGGGCGGCTCTAAATAACCTATACTGTGTTGATGATCCGTTAAACAACATTCAAAAGGCATTATCTTAGAGCACGCAGCTGTGTACACACTGTCTGTAAAAATCCGAAAATTAAAAAAACAACACAATACATAAAAAAAAAAAAAAAAAAATCAAATGAAAAAGAAGGGGCGAGAGGATATAAGGATTCAGACTATATCATCAACATGTCAGCGTCAAATAAGATAAACAATTGTGGGATAAAACGAACCAAAGCATATCTGGGAATAAAACAATATTGATAGCCGGTCGCCCAAAAGAAAGGATGGATAAATACAAATCCGAGAATCTGCCCTAATCTTACTTACGAATATATTTTCCTTTGAGCAAATTGTTCCAAGGATATACTCCGAAACACAGAACCGGTGTACATACCAATCCGACGGACGAGAATAAAGGAACATGTTTTACTCAATAATACGCAGAAGAATACGCTATCAAGTAGACCACGCCAGCCCCCATGAAGTGTACGAGTTCCTCGCCGATGTTTGGAGGGTGAAAACTCGTTAAATGTAAAAATCTTTAAAATATCTCAGCATTTTTTTTCCATAAGTTGACCCCCGCATAAACCCCACCCAATTGAAAATGTCGCAGCTTTATCTTCCACCGCTGATATCAGACCGAGATATTTCGAACAGGGGAACATATATAGTTGTTTTTGGACAAGCGGCTCTTCAAGCCCTAGTCCTTAGCAGGCGACAAAATTCGAGCACGCTAGAAGCCGCAACAGATCGTCACTGACGAAATGTATCACTACGCTCACAGACAGAGAGAGCGTCAGCTGTCATTTTGATTGGAAGTTCATTCGCATAAAAGAGATAAACTCATCCCACTCACTGTATGCATATTCATAGGGGCCCTGGCCTTGTGTAGAGAAGAAATAGTTCTCCGGATCAGACAAATACCATCTAAATTGTAAATAAACTGTGGGAAATGGAAAGAAAATTGAAGAATGTGATGTTTGGGCCTATGCTTTTCTTCTACTAAGACAAGAAACAAGATGATATATTTTGTCGTGAATATTATAAACCCCGTATGGACCCCGTACATCTAGATTTGCAAACCTGGGATAAAGTAGCTCATTTGCATATTAATGTCGAAAGGACCAATGCTTCCGAGCAAAAGTAGTTATTTTTCAGCAAAATTGTTTTAATAGTTTACGTGTTTTTACCCGCCAGAGTCCTTTACATGAGTAACCAGGATCAAGGTAACGCTGTTTTGAGCAACCAGTGTCCGTTACGTCTGTCCACCGTGAATATAAACCATGGCTTTTCAACATATTGCTTTTCCAGGTCCGTAGCTACACTGGGGCACACAGAGGTATTTGCCTTTGTTGAATTTTGGGAATGTACATACTTTACATAATACAACTATATACTAGTATATAAGGACCCTGGGGGAAATGAAACACATTGAATGAAATTAAAACAAAATCTAGGGTTGAGAGGGAGGTTAATGCCACTGGACACCAACATAAGAGATATGCCTCGGTTAAATTTCAGGGCTGGTTACGGGCCAGTTTTCATTCAAAATTACTATACAAATCAATAAACTTAGGAAAGGTTAATTACTAATATTTGAACTTAATTGTTATACTAAAACTTTCGGTTTTTAGTTAACACTTACCTTGTCTTACAGACGGAAGCTGACATCTTTCATATTTTCTTTGATTTTAAAATATTATCTATCAGATTTTTAATGTTCAGATTGCCAATTCATACATTTGTGTTGCATTTCTTTTTATTTCGTGAAAACATCAATATTTGGCCCCACACCGAAACATTGGGGTATGGAGTCCTCCGGCTCTTACGCCTCTGTTTATAAGATTATATAGAAACTCTCTTTCCATCTCAATACCTTCCACCTCACTCCTTCCTTCCCCCACTCTCTCTCCCCTTTTCTCACTTTTTTTCCCTCCCTCCCTCTCGCTTTATTTCTTTCTCTGTATCTCTCTGTCTCTGTGCGTGTCTCTCTCTCTTTCTCTCTTTCATTCTCCAACTTTTTGACTCTCTATGTCTCTCTCTCTGTCTTTGTGTCTCTCTGTGTCTCTCTATCCATTTTATTTTCAATTTCAAAATTTCAATTCATGCATAAATTAAGAGAAATTCATTAACACTATGTTGATTTATAATCTACTAATATGTGTAAACCATGCATGCATAACTGCACATAACAAATACTATATCTCCATCTTTACCATTAGTTACGAGGCTCTACCAATATTCCAATTTCGATAAACAATGTCTCCCTTGTGTTTTGTGTCAATATACACTACACACACAAACACACACACAAAAGGCTACGTTTAACTATAGGTATTGTTTTGGATTATATATAAATATGGACTTAAAAGGTTGTTTGAGTAAGTACATCTTTAGCTTTCTTTTCAATTTCTAATGACTTGTATTTCCTATTAGGTCTTTCTACTGAAGATTGGTCTCATCAGTTCGGTGGTAAAATGCCGTCCGCTAAAATCCACTTTTATACCCGTAATAAGACCAGTGGTCGATTCACAAAGTACCTGAAGCGTCTCATACAGTACCGCCGTATCTCATTAATATTCAGTGAATTTAGGTGGTGCGCATGTTGTATATATGCAAAAAGTATGATAATGGACCTTTGGAAACAGCCGAGCACGACACATACGAAATATTGCAGTCTCGGTTTGATTGAGACTGTTCATGAGCGGTAGTGAAATATGCTAGCTATCGCTCACGCCCTCTAGCCCCGGGTTGAGCAGAACTCAATATTCATCAAATCAATAGTACACAATTTCAACCATCCCAAAGATGGCAAGCATACGGCGGTGGACATGGAGTTATATGCTTCCCCATGTCGTACGACGTATGGTCCCAGTATCTAATAAAATTAAATGCCCCGAAGAGCGAAATAAACATAATGGAATTTAGTTGGGAGCAGCGGTTATGAAGCCAGCACCCACACGTATACAGAAAGCACGTAGTACAACATGCGTAATAACCGTTAGATTTGCTCAGTTCTAGTGTGCCTTTTATCGGGATTGTGTAACTTTAAATAAGCGATGGGAAAGCTTAGATTAGCAGGATTTTATGTGAGAACCTGTTTAAAATTACCTATTACATGGTTTAAATTTACAATATGCAAACTTTTAAGCCAAAATGGTTTTATTTCATACCCAGTCAACCCCGTTTTTGCTTCTTGGAGAAGGGTTAGATAGGGTATGAAAGTTAATACTCGGACCACGTAATGTAATTCAATGATGCAAGCAAGGGATGGTAATCACACACAGGTGGGCGTTTTGCATATGTTAAATAAATAACTAGAAGGGTGTTCCACAAAACACTTTTTTTAGGCTGTCATGTGCTTATTTAACGTTATGAGCTAGGTCAGGTTGCAGGTAAAGATTTAATGGAAAGGGGTATAACTTTGCCGAAAAGAAAGACAAGGATATTAGACATGTGTAACGACTTGTCTTGGGGTGAGATAAAGATGTTTATTAGTTTCATAAACATAGGTCATCAACATAGGTTTAATATGACCAAAATGAGATATAGGGTCCTATAGAAACCACAGCGTCCGAACGCAATGGCATCGTAGGTCCGCACTGTACTGTAAACAAGGACTTGAACATACAAATAAAGAGACAAAAAACAACCGAAAGGGTGGTGAAGACAGGTTTACCGACTTGGAACGGTCAGTAGGCAATAAGGCCTATTGGCAAGTTCAGGTTGCAGATTATAGCGTGACGGACAGACGGACGTAGACGACGCATGAAGACAGACTACAGACAAAGCGATCCCTACCTGTCTGCCATGCTACGAAGGCGACACAAAGACAAAGTAAATGAAACTTTGAATTGTAACATTTCTGTGAATCTTTTTTCAATGTTAGCTCAATCTTTTTAATTAAAAGATTCAAAGTGTACTTCATTATCTCCCTTTATAGCAACACCTTTATTACAGGGAGGTCACACGTTTATATATATAGAATGTGTGTTTAATGATTAAAATTGTTAAATGGTTGCTTCCGTATGTTTTGATATGTTGTTAAGGGTTGAACTATTGAACTGTTATATGTTTACATGACTTACGTAACCATTTTGAATGCAATCAAATACACACACAAACAATTGGTGGATCTACTCCATGCCATACATACATTTTTATATCAATTTAGACCATTTTCTTAAAAATTACCTCCCTTTATAAAACAATAGCGTTACACACTTAAGCTACCGATCTCAAAACACTATCCTGGCTTAAAAGAAGCGAAAGACATTGACCTTTCCGAAAATGCATTTTAGAATTTACCAGCTTGAGTGGTACCAATATGTCAATATTTGGGTAGCATCACGTGGTCTATTTAGAACCATCTGTGTATATATGTTGAAAGTTACTGTATTTCAATTCAATTTCATTAAATTTGCTTTGAAAGACAGTAGGGTTTGTACTGGATTTGTTACTATTACAAAGATCAAAAATAAGTGTTGGTGTTTCCAAAGTCCACGGTAGAATTTGTGGTACTTTATACTTGGCAATCACATTTAGGTCGATTTTAGTGTCTCTTAATTTTGGTTTAATGCGAAGACCAAATGGTCGAATGGCCTTCGGTTTTCGATTAAAAAGAGGTTCATAACTAGAATTAAAAACATTATCGAAAGTTGGGTTTGAAGGGTTATATTTTAATTTAATGGCAGATTGAAGGGCTAATTTGTCCCGTCTATGAGACAGTGATGGTTTATTACCTTCAACATATAGACTTTCGGCTGGTGATATACGAAAGGCACCTAAGGCGCGTCGTAATCCTTGATTATGTATAGGATCGAGCATCTGCAAGTATGACTTGCGAGTCGATCCATATACTATTGAGCCGTAGTCCAGATTGGGCCTGATAAGAGATCTATAAAGTTGTAAAAGTACTTTACGATCTGCTCCCATATTAGTGTCGGCAACAACTTTAAGTAAATTAAGAGCTTTAAGGTACTTGGCCTTCAAGTATTTAAGGTGTGGTATAAACAACAGCTGCTGCAGATACCTTATCTCCATCTTTAGAATCATCTGTGTATACACTGAACAAAATGTCTAAGTATTAACTTTTGTATCTTAATTAATTTTCATATTTTAAATATATTTTAGAATAGATATATGATAAGTATTTTGTTTTGACCCATAGCTTGTAAAACATTTATTATTGGTTTAAATTGTTACATCTTTTGAGCGTTACCCTCCCTTTATATGAAAACATGAAATGTACTGATAAAACACATAACATGAGTCAAAGATCGCTTAAAGATATAAATTTCTTAAAATTTATATGAAATAATAGAAAAATAAATAAAAATATTGACCCTTTTATCGTAGATTTTCCGTCTATAAAAAAATGAAATATGGATAATCTTAAATTACCTCCCTTTACATTAAATATTGTTTGAAATTCAAATAACTGTAATTCAGCGTAAACATTAAATATTTCGAAAAATTGTTTTGGAAACGCATTTGTAGTGGTAATGCTAGTAAAACTTGATGTCAAAATAATTTTAACTGGCATATTTTAGAATTAGGAACATCGAAAGCTTCACTAATTCGAAGTACTTAATAAAATCCTATATACCCAGTTGTATCAGTGTTATAACTTATTTCTAAGAAAACACTTTGACTTAAAAGTTTTAAAATATGTTCATGCAATCAGAGCAGACGATTTACACTCGTTATTTTGCAGTTTAACCGTTTCTCTAATCAAGCTCAAAATACACAAAACGATGAGAATATTATTGGCATATTCTTAGGTTGGTACTTAGCAATTTGGTTCAGTGTATATGTTGAAAGTTACTGTATTTCGATTTAATTGCATTATATTTGCTTTGAAAGACATTAGGGAGTGTACTGGGTTTGTAATTATTACAAAGATCAACAATATTTGTTGATGTTTCCAAAGTCCACGGTGGAATTTGTGGTACTTTGTACTTGGCAATCAAGTTTAGGTCGATTTCAGGAAATCAAAACAAAATCCAGGACGGAGTGGGAGGTTAATGTCAATGTACACCAAACACCAAACTAAGGGATATGCCTCGGTTAAATTGCAGGGCTGACTTTGGGCCCGTTTTAATTTAAAATTACTGTAAACATAATTTAGCTTGATTAAAGAAAATTAAAGATTTAAATAAGTAATCTTGGGAAAAGCTAATTACTAGTATTTGAAGTTTAATGATTCTAACAAACAAAACTTTCAGTTTTTAGTTAAAACTTACCCTGTCGTACAGGCGGAAGCTGACATCATTCATTTTTGTTGGAGCTGGAAGAATCTTTAGTTTCACAGATTGAATAAAATATTCTCTGTTGATTTTAAAATCTGATCAATCAGTTTAATGTTCAGGTTGCCAATTCATAAATTGTTGTTGCATTTTTCTTTCGTGGAAACAAATATTGGGACTACCACGCAACATTGGTGTCTGGGTTCCTCTGGCTCTTACGCCTATGTGTATAAGACTATATAGAACCTCTCTCTCTCTATCCCTCTCACCCTCCCCCTTTACCCTCTCTTCCTCCCTACCTCCATCCCTCCCTCATTCACTCCCGTCTTCCCTCCGTCAGTTCCTCCGTCCCACCCTCTATCTCTGCCTCCCTCCCTCTCCTCCTTTTCTTTCTTTCTTTCTCTATTTCTCTCTTCTCCCCTCTCATTTTCTGTCTCTCTGTGTCTTTCTCTCTGTCCTTCTCCTTCTCTCTGTCTGTTTCTATCTGTATGTCTCTTTCTTTCTTTCGATTTTCCTTTTCAATATTTCAATTTATGCTAAACTATAAGCAATTCAATAAAATATGTTGATTTATAATCTACAGATATGTGCAAACCATGCATGCATGCATACCTTGGCCCTCTACGAATATTCCAATTTTCATAAACTATGTCTATGTTGTGTTTATGTCAAAATACAGCACACGCATGCACGCACGTACGCGCGCACGCACGCACGAACGCACACACACACACATATAATCACACAAACACAAACACACACACACACACACTGGAGGAGTATGTGTTTGTATGAAATTGTTTAATGCAAAAGGATACTTGGAATGGGTCTTTTTTAAAAGGCTACGTTTAATTATATTGATTTGGATTATAAATATGACTTATAAGGTTGTTTCTAAATTCTCGATATAAAATATGTTGATGAGCCGTTAAGCAACAATCAATTCTATGAAATTGTGATTTTGTTCAGCTGCCGAATATATATATCTTTATATAGGTTTTGTATCTGTCTTTGTTAACAGACTGTGACTCACGTAAGTGGCCAAGCATACTTTACAACTTGAATTACTAGGGAACTCGTCTGAAAAACTTAAAATGTATAAAACATATTTTGTGATGTTGAAAGGTTACCATTTCACTTGCTTAAATGACATTTTCGTAAACCAGTCTACTGAAATGTAGCATGTAGACTAGTCATTATTATTTTATTATATGTATATTAGCGACATTAATTCTCTGTCCTCAGTAGTGCAGTTGATTGAGGTGTCGTGTTAGTGCCGGAGAAGGGAGGGTTCAAGCTTTATGATTTCCTTTTTTTTCATTTTCACTATTATGGTTTTCAGTATTTCTAAGTTAAGGTAGCAACAGTTCCTTTACATTTTTCACTTCGATAACGCAATCTTATAATTACACATGGCAACAGTGAACAATTTATATGTGTTGTTATGCACACGCTAACGCACACGTATCCCTTACATGTGAACAATTGTATTTCTGTGCTGATGTGTACTTCTAGCACGTCGTGTTACAAGGGTGAATTGTAATCAATATTTAAGGCATGTCAAGGTATTTGATGAGAACGAAGCGAGGTCGCCCACATTGATTCAACATGTTTGGTAGGAAGAACTGATGATAACAATCGGGAAGGATGTAAGAAAGAAACGGTCGTGGCGTGTTTATGTCTCCGTGACAACATTTATTTTTTTCAATATTGTTTTAACACCCGTGACTTGATTTATTATTATGTTAACTTTTTGCCTCTCGGCAGCTATTTTACGCTGGCGTAAAACTTTGCTTGCAATACTTTGAAACGATCTCTATTATTCATTTTATTCTCACGTCGTCATTATTATACTACAATTATAAGTGCGCAGAACGTGAAGTTGTACACTGCATACACATTTAACCGACGTTGTTAGAAATGTATGACCAATTCAAGTTGTTAAACATGTATATATAATTCAATTAAATTTGTCTTACCTTTCTCATCAGAGGATTACATGTTCCTTTGTTATTCCGCTAGAATTCAGAGTCTAAAGCTACGTTTATTAAATATGGCTTGAAATAAATTAATCACTCGGTAACTAGTTGGTGCCTTGAAACAATAACGTGACGATGACGCATTGCGAAAGTAGAGTAGTATCTAATTATATTGTGATAAAATGCAAAATTGCAATATAACTCTAGATAACACTGTATAAACAGAGGATGCATGCTGACTGGTGTGATGCAAATATATTGCTATTTGAAAATATGCATGTTAAAATGGACAATACTTTACTGTGCCTTTTCCTTTCATTTTTAGAAAATGTACTAGCACAAACTTCCAACTAGTATTCACACATTTGCTCATTAATCTTAGTAGCTACACATGTTAGCTGATTCTAAACTGGCATGGCTATGCAACAATATAGACAGCATAAATATGTACATGTAATCATATTTTGTACACAAATGACGCTACATCAAATATCCAGTGACCTCCAGTAATTCAGTTTGCACAATATCAACACACGTGTCTTTTTTTATATCAATCACATCGATGACAAGTTTGAAGTCGGATATTAGAAATATCACCCTATTATGACAAAAACTGTAAAATTCTGCCTTGTGAACACTCTATCACCGTCATTTTGAAATTGATCTTTACCGGAGTCTTTGTGTCAATAAAATCTTCGACATGACATGTTCGAAACCTACGCCGTATATCAAATCCAATTATGACATTTACACAAACAATCACAATATAAGCGACCACGCACGTTCTGATTGGGTTGAAAGCATAGACGACCATATTTAGGGAATGCTAATGATAACAAGACACCCTCAAAAAAGCGAAAACATGCTTACAACATTATTAAAACAACTGTTATTGGGGTTCATGATGTCCAACCTAAACCGAGAATAGCATGTGTTTTACAACGCATGCAGTTTTAATAGCAACACATCGGTTTATTTCAAGTTAATATTGTGCAAACTGAATTACAGGAGGTCACTGGATATTAGATGTAGCGTCATTAATGTACACTGAACACAATTGCTAAGTATCAACTTTTGTATCCTAACTAATTTTCTTATTTTAAATATATTTTAGAATAGATATATGATAAGTATTTTGTCAGCAAGTGAAATGGTAACCTTTCAACATCACAAAATATGTGTTTATACCATTTAAGTTTTTCAGACGAGTTCTCTAGTAATTCAAGTTGTAAAGTATGCTTGGCCACTTACATGAACACAGTCTGTTAACAAAGACAGATACAAAACCTATATAAGGATTTATATATTCGGCAGCTGAACAAAATCACAATTTCATGGAATTGATTGTTGCTTAACGGCTCATCAACACATTTTATATCGGGAATTTAGAAACAACCTTATAAGTTCATATTTATAATCCAAACAATACCTATATTAAAACGTAGCGACCTTTTAAAAAAACTATCCTGTTGCATTAAACAATGTCATACAAACAGTGTGAGTTTGTGTGTTTATATGTGTGTGCGTGTGTGCGTGCGTGCGTACGTGCGTGCGTGCGTGTGCTGTATTTTGACATAAACACAACAGAGACATAGTTTATCAAATTTAAAATATTGGTAGAGGACCAAGTTATGCATGCATAGTTTACACATATCTGTAGATTATAAATCAACATATTTAATAAATTGCTCTTAAGTTTAGCATGAACTGAAATGTTGAAATGTAAAATCGAGAGAAGAAAGAAAGAAATAAAGAAAGAAAGAAAGTGAGAGAGAGACATACAAAGAGAGGCAGACAGAGAGAAGGAGAAGGACAGAGAGAAAGAGTGACATACACAGAGAGACGGAACATGAGAGGGGAGAAGGTAACAGAGAGGGAAATAGAGAAAGAAGAAAAGGAGAAGGAGGGTGGGACGGAGGAAGTGACGGAGGGAAGAAAGGAGTGAATGAGGGAGGGAGGGAGGAAGGGTGGAGGAGGTAAAGGAGGGAGGTAGGGAGGGATAGAGAGACAGTTTCTATAAATTCTTATACACGTAGGCGTAAGAGCCAGAGGGCCCCAAACCCCAATGTTATATGGTAGTCCCCAATATTTATGTTTCCACGAAAGAAAAATGCAAGAACAATTTATGAATTGGCAACCTGAACATTAAACTTCTGATTGATCAGATTTCAAAATCAACAGAGACTATTTTATTCAATCTGTTAAACTAAAGATTCTTCCAGCTCAAACAAAAATGAATGATGTCAGCTTCCGCCTGTACGACTGGGTAAGTTTTAACTAAAAACTGAAAGTATTATTAGAATCATTAAACTTCAACTACTAGTAATTAGCTTTTCCAAAGTTTACTTTTTTAAATTTTTAATTTTCTTTAGTCAAGCTAAATTATGTTTACAGTAATTTTAAATTAAAACAGGCCCATAGTCAGCCCTGTAATTTAACCAAGGCATGTCCCTTGGTTTGGTGTCCGTTGACATTAACCTCCAACTCCGCCCTGGATTTTGTTTTGATTTCATTTAGTGCGTTGCATTTCCACAGGGTCCTTTTATACTAGTATTTATTTGCTTTTATGTAAAGTATGAACAATCCCAAAATTCAACCAAGGCAGTTTCCTCTGTTTGCACCAGACCTGGAAAAGTAATACGTTGAAAAGCAATTGTTAAAGGTCACGCGTTGTCTTAAATGTGCTTTAACCGTTGCGGAAGGGGTTCAAGCCATTTGCTCTTTGTATACAACCAAAATTAAGAGACACTGAAATCGACCTAAATTTGATTGCCAAGTACAAACACCAACAATTATTTTTGATCTTTGGAATAATTACAAACCCAGTACAGACACTACTGTTGTTTAATGCAAATTTAATGAAATTAATTCGAAATACAGTAACTTTCTAAAATCTTTCCTGTCGTGCCCTTAATGGTTTATTCTCTTGTTGCTCTGGTTTTGCCAAGTCAATGAGTACCTTCATTGTGGCTTTCTAGGCTATTGTTTTTTTTGTACTATATTTACACGAGCATATTTGTGTTTTACTTATATTGCCTATTGATGCTGCCTTGTTGGTTAGAGATTAGATCATGGCGGGGTTTTATTTATTTACACTGTCCTGTTTTAGTTGGTTGACAGTAGGGTAAGTGTAAGGTTCGGTGCACCCTAGAACCGGTTTAAACCCCCAGTGGCCTACTTTGCCACTGACCGTTCCAAGGCGGTAGCCCTATTGTCAACCCTTTTGTGTTTGTGATATCGTATGCATTTTTTTTATTAATTTTGCCCTTTCGTTTGTCTGTTTGCGTGTTTGTTTTTGTGTTTTGTGGTTGACTGTCGTCATTGAATGCTGCTTTCCCTGTCCGATATTTGTATCCGTCTTTCAACATATATACACAGATGGTTCTATTCTAAATAGGCCGTGTGCTGCTACCCAAAGTTTGTCATATTGGTACCACTCAAGCTGGCAAATTCTAATATACATTTTCGGAAAGGTCAATGTCTTACGCTTTTTTTAAGCCAGGATAGTATTTTTAGTTCGGAATCTTAAGTGTGTAAAACCATTGTTTTATAAAGGGAGGTAATTTTTAAGAAAATGTTCTAAATTGATATTAAAATGTATGTATGGCATGGACTAGATCCATCAATTGTTTGTGTGTGTAGTTGACTGCATTCAAATTGGTTACGTAAGTAATGTAAACATATAACAGTTCAATAGTTCAACCCTTAAAGATGTATAAAAACATACGGAAGCAAGCATTTAACAATTTTAATCATTACACACACATTCTATCGAAAGAAGGTAAAGATAAGCAAACAAATTAGAATACATTTATCCTTTTTAAGCAAATTGCATGTGATTATTGTTTTTTAGATTCTATATATACGAAACAATACGAACTAATATTAACGTGTGACCTCCCTGTAATAAAGGTGTTGCCATAAAGGGAGATAATCAAGTACATTTTGCAGATTTTAATTAAAAAGATTGAGCTAACATTAAAAAATGATTCACAGAAATGTTACTAATCATAAATGTCAGCGTACAATTTTACCTTCATCCTACCAGCAATGTTCTATTATTAGTAGTTGTGTTACTTCCCTTGATCAAAATATCTCCATTTATTTTATTTTATTTATTTAGCCTTATTCATTGTTTTTATTAGCTTTGGAGTTGCTTTATACTGTATCCTGCAGTAGGTTTTAGGTTTGTGGTAAAGTTTGTGAAATATTTTTCACATCTTTACTCTCTCTTCATAACTTAATGTCAGCGTACAGTTTTACCCTCATCCAACCAGATATGTTCTTTTATTAGTATCACATTTGGCTCAAGGGTGTCTATTCAAGGTAGGCAGTCCCTGCAACACTGCCAAACGATAAGTTGTTTTTTAAAGAGTTTTATTTAAACTGCCGTGTATTTTAGTGAATTTTTGTTTCATATTTGATATTTTCGTGTTTATGTACCCCTGATGAAGGCGTAAGTCGAATGCGCTGGGTTTTTTTATAAGCTGTAGCAATGTATAAATGTTTTTTCCCAACTATATATATATATATATATATATTCTTTTGTTAGTATCACATTTGGCTCCAGAGTGTCTATTCAAAGTAAGATAGTAAGCAGTCCCTGCAACACTGCCAAACGATAAGTTATTTTTTAAAGAGTTTTATTTAAACTGCCGTGTATTTTAGTGTTTTTTGTTTCGTATTGTTCTTTTCGTGTTTGTGTACCCCTGGTGAAGGCGTAAGCCGAAAGCGCTTAGGTTTTTATAACTGTAGTACTGTATACATGTTTTTTTCCACATCTATTAATTTATTCCTACATTTTCGTATCCCCTTGGGGATCCAGTGCTTTTTGAAAGGTATTTTGTAGATGTATGTATTTTCTCACCCTTATATATATATATATTTCCAACATTTTCCTATCCCCTCGGGGATCAGTGCTTCTTCAAAGGTATGTTGTAGATGTATTTACTTTCTCACCCTTATATATATATAACACCGGGTTGAGCATAACTCAATATTTAAAATTTTTCGGTGATATTTTTGGTCTAAATATGTTATTTCTGTTGTTGTTGTTTAAATAATAGACATATTCCAAATATGTGCCAATTCTCTCTCTTTCTCGTTTCGAACTAACAACAGAGATAGCTACCCATGATTCGTGTAATGGTATGTACTCAACCCTCACCGAAACACATACGTATGGGTTTATGAATGTGACTGTTATAATCATATCACTTAGCACTGTAACTGTTGATGCTGCGTTTGATCATATACATATAAGTGTTTTTGGTTGTATAATTCTATTCTCGTAATCCACATTTACATGTATATATTTGGCATTGATAAACACACATTGTTACCATTATCAAGGAACATGATGAACATTAAAAGGTTTGATGCACTATTTTTAAACAAATGTTATTGTAAAGGGCTCTAAAAAACTTAAATAAAGCTGAAATATTATCAAAATGCCATGAAAAAAAGGAGATATGACCTATTGAAAATTTGCAAAGAACAGAAATGGAGGCGGTCGTCTTGGAAAGATGACGTCATCGCACCTTTTCACCATATAAAGCATATTGACAAACTGACTTTTAAAGCAAAGAAAATCACTGCAAATGAACAATTAGCATACAATGTATACATGTACATTTCAGTGATTGTCTTTGCTTTAAAATATACCATATATGGTACAAAGGCACGATGATGTCATCGTTCCAAGATGGCCGTCTCCATTTATGTTTTCTGCAAATGTTCGTATCACCTTTATTAATCAAGTCATTTTGATAATTCTTTCAGCTTTTTTCAAGTTTGTCAGTGTCCTTTTAAGTGAGTCGTGTTTGAAAATAGTGCAACAACCCCTTCACGTATTTAAATATAGTTAATTAATCTGAAAGTTTCTTTTTATAATATGTTGTATTTCATAGATCGATATTGAAAGATGTCCTTGTTACTGATTTTATTTTTGTTCAAAGAAATATAAAAAGATCGGACAAGGTAAGTAGCATTCAAGGAGGACAGTCAACCACAAAACACAGAAACAAACACGCAAACAGACAAACAAAAAGGCAAAAGTAATAATAAATGCAAACGACATTACAAACACAAAAGGGTTCACAATAGGGCTACCGCCTTGGAAAGTAGGCCACTGGGGCGTTTAAACCGGTTCTAGGGAGCACCAAACCTCACACTTAACCTACTGTCATCCCAATAAAACAGAACAGTGTAAATAAAGAAATCCCCGCCATGATCTAATCTCTAGCCAACAAGGCAGCATCAATAGGCAATATAAGTAAAACACACATATGCTCGTGTAAATATAATACAAAAAAAACAATAGCCTAGAAAGCCACAATGAAGGTACTCATTGACTTGGCAGAAGCCAGAGCAACAAGAGAATAAACCATTAAGGGCACGACAAGACACATCAAACGCCACCGACCCAATGGGCTTTAGGTAAGCGTCATCATAGGGTCCACTGCCTGTCCGGTCATCGTACAATTAAAGAGGAAAGCATAGTGGCGAACTGTACAAGGGTCCACCACCAAGACGAAATTACTTTAGCTTGAATAATATTTATATATATTGATACTGGAAACATTCCTAATACTCTATATATCATATAACGAACAATTTATGTATTTATAATTATTTAAAATCTGCTTTCGAAACCTCAGTTGTACTTTGCCAATCACATCAAGATTGCTAATACCCCCAATGTCGCTGCCATGTAAACGAACAGGTTTAATTGTTTTATCGAATGAAGCTATTTGTATATCTACTGATACTGAAAAAGTCTAGTGTATAAAACTCTAGTAGACTTTGCCTATGGTATATACGATTTTAATACGGTACAAACATGCACCTAAGTATTTATATACTATTGCAATATAAATTGGACTGCCATTAAAAATAAAAAATAATAAATAGTTCTACTGAAAAACAGACACTTAGATAAGCGATATACCATTGTGTTTTTGCAATGCAGTTAACAATACTACTTGATGTGATAGAAAATATGTGAACAACGTTGTTTTGGCGAATAGTTCTGCAGTACAATTTATTTCATTCGTTCAAATATTAATTTCCGGTGTCATATTCGAGTGGTGGTAATCATTCATACATGTTATCGTTAGTGTTCTGAAATTGAGCCAAGTTTATTTTATCAATATATATATCGTCAGAAAAAGAGTATGATTGTCCATTTTTGTTTCCATTATTGAGGTGTACAATACAACCACTGCAAATTGTGCTTTAGCCATATGGGACCCCTCCAAACCCCCATGTCATGTTCATTTTGGCATTTGTTATCATGTAAGTTGAAGGTATTTGTCGTGACACCGCATATGGAAACGTTGCTTCATTGTTAATGAAATTCGTACTATAGGATTCGCATCAACTTTACAGTTCTCAGGTTATACATGTACTGTTCTAGGCCTATTTTCCATGTCTTATTTTGATGTATAAAATTATAGAGAATGAACCTTGCAAAATATCTTGGCTTAAGTATGCCATTCATTTTTCACGTAGCTGATTTCCACTCCAAGCAGTTTGTCATCAAACTCCGCATATGTATGCGATGTTACTCACTCGAAATGAAATAAAAAAGTCTGGGTTTGACATGAGCTGCATTGTACCAATCCAGGAAACTCGATCATGAAAATGTTTAATAAAGTAATCTGATGAAGGCTTCACTGACGAATTTTAGATCATAATGTTAAATCGGAACAACAGTTGCTCTTTGTGGCTTGTTCAACCTTTAGTTAGTGATGTACCAATTAATCGATTGTAACTGATGCAAGTCTATAATCGATCATCGGTTGAATGTTAAATGCACTTAATTAATGTTCAAATTAGGTATCTTGGAAAGGAATTTAAGGATTATCATTCGTGTCATTTGGTAACAGATTAAGGTCACTGTTACTATAAATAGGATTTTGTTTGTCATTCAAGAACAGTAGTTTACCTTGACGGATTTACCAAAAACTACACCTCATCGGAATTAGCATGATATTGTTACTTAGGTTATCCAAAGTTCAAGGACACTATTACTAAAAATACAAATTGATTTTTATCTCGATTACTCCTTTGACACTACATGGTGGATTTTCATGAAATTTTGCATGAATGTTTCCCATGATGTCTAGTTGATCCTAGCAAAATTCACGTTGACATCCAACATGGCTGCCAATGCTAAAAATAGATTATTAAAAAACAAGTTTGTAGCGACTACTTTTTGAAAACCATAAGTGTAATTGATTTGAAACCTTTATCAAAAAGATTGGCACTACATGCAGTTGGTCCTAACAAACGTTTATTTTTATTGGTTTTCTAACATGGCCACCAGCGGCCATTTTTGTTTACAAAGAGTTATATAGGGAAGAAAATTGGCTACTACTCCTTTGGAACGTCTTGACAGATTTGCATGAAACTTTACAGGAATGTTGCTCTTGATGTCTAGTTGATCCTAGCAAAAATTCAGGTCGGCCGGAAATTCAAGGTGGCTGCCAAGGCTAAAAATAGATTTTAAAAATGTGATTCTGTGGAGACTACTCAAAAACCATAAGTGATATTGATTTGAAACTTTTACCAAAATGACTGGCACGACAAGTAGTTGGTCCTAACCAAGAAATATAAAAAGATCGCACAGGGAAAGTAGCATTCAAGGAGGAAAGTCAACCACAAAACACAGAAACAAACACGCAAACAGACAAACAAGAAGGCAAAAGTAACAATAAATGCAAACGACATCACAAACACAAAAGGGTTGACAATAGGGCTACCGCTTTGGAACGGTCAGTGGCAAAGTAGGCCACTGGGGTTTTAAACCGATTCTAGGGCGCATCAAACCTCACACTTACCCTCTGTCATCCCATTAAAACAGGACAGTGTACATAAATAAATCATCAATAGGCAATATAAGTAAAACACAAATATGCTCGTGTAAATATAATACAAAAAAAACAATAGCCTAGAAAGCCACAATGAAGGTACTCAGTGACTTGGCAGAAGCTAGAGCAACAAGAGAATAAACCATTAAGAGCACGACAAGAAAGATCATAGACACACATCAAACGCCACCGTCCCAATAGATTTTAGGTAGGCGTCATCATAGGGTCCACAGCCTGTCCGGTCATCGTACAATTAAAGAGGAAAGCATAGTGGCAAACTGTAAAAGTGTCCACCAACAAAGCATGCAGTACGTTGCAATATGATAGGGTCATAATCTCTTTTGATAAACTTTTTAACAAGTTTTACAAAGATAGTATGAAGTAATCATGACCAAGAATCTTACGAAGTTTATAAATCACATCACCATAGACGTCAGGTTGTGATAGTACTTGTCGGAGAATAGTGCTTAAATTACTTTTATATTTGGAAAGAAGATCAGGTTACGATAATAACATTTTGCAAAGGTTTTATGAAGTTTATGGTAACGGTAACCCTGATTGAGTAGCTTTTTAGTTATACAAATATTTCGAATATTAAAGTCCTCAACTCGAGTACAAGCTCTTGAAAAAACGAATAAGTTGAGAGACATACACCCCATAAGAAATTGCTCGGAGAACATCCCCATCCAAGTGGGGATAATTAACAATGTCAAAATTAAAATCATCTCTCTTGTCATAGATTTTGCTAAATATTTCACCATTTTCAATCGAGAGATCTAAATCAAGAAAAGAAGCGTTATTATCAGATATATTAGCTTTGTTAAGATGAAGTTCTTTAGGATAAATATTATTAACCATAGTCGGAAAGAAAGGCTTGTCAATGTTCAATATGTCATCCAGATACCGAGAGGTGTCATTAAAGGCTTCAATAAGATCTTCCTGTGTATATGGTGAAAGACTCAACATGAAATCTGTCTCATAGCAAAATAAAAACAAATCTGCGACAAGCGGTGCACAGTTCGTACCCATAGGGATATCAACAATTTGTCTATAAACGGTGGTTCCATACCTGACGAAAATATTATCTAATAGGAAGATGAGTGCTTCACAAACTTCATAGCAAGTCCACATAGTATAATTGTCTAAACTGCCGTTAGTAAATAACGCTTTAATATTATTACAGGCCAAAAATGTAGTATGTTCTCTAGCGAATGTGTTTTGAATAAAAGAAATTAGCTTGGCTTTGATAAGATGATGTGGTAAAGTTGTATATAGTGTAGAGAAATCATAAGTGCTTATAGATGAAACATGACGTTTATTGAAAATGTTATCAAGAACGTCTCCTGATTTTTTTATAGACCATAACAAATTAATCCCAGAGTTTTCATAAGTTTTATTACAATATCGTTTAACGGCAAATTTTGATTCGCCAGACCGCCGATGTCTGGTGAATTTGCTATGTATTTCTTACGATTTCCATTCGCCAGTTTGGGTTACTCTTCGCCTATGGCGATTTCGCGAATGGTTATTGCGAGCCTAGCAGTTTAATTTGTGGTTTATTTAAAGTAAAATATGTTTAATCCAAACTTTGCTGATTAATTTCTGTTGTACGCTCTGTGCTGTTGGCATCTCTGTAGTGTAAGGAAGCATGCCGTTTCTTTTGAGAAAAGAGATCCAGGTTCGAGTCCTGGTAGGGATCCCGGCACACTAACTGATCTGTACAAACTTTGTTCTGGGATAACCACAACTTTAAAATACATACATGATAACATTGTCCATTACACAATTATACTAGTGTCAAATCATCTTTCCATAATATTTGAAATCAGACAAAAGCAAAAGAAATATTTTAAACTATAATTCTTTTAATACAATTATTATATAACATAATTGTCAAGCATTGATGGAATTCCTGTATTGATGTTTTTCACAGAAATTCCATTAGGCCCTCCCTGTAGATCAACTACTTGCACTTTATCTACATGTAGTCCGTACTTTCCATGGTATAACATATGTGTTATACCTTTTCTTGATATATCTACTTTTACTTGCTCGGCAGTTTCTTTACATATGGCATACGTGTTGAACACATGTCTCTTATATATGTTTTGAAATGATAGTGCAAGCAAAGGTAGCATAAAAATACAGTGTGTTCGTAACCATTACAAGATTGAAACAAGACATAAAATGATGTTTTGTGTTTGTTATTTGTCCGTAATAATTTGTGAAATACGTGTAAGAAATACAGTCAGCATTATTTCTGGCTCACTTATATTCTCACCAAAAGTCGTTGCGGATAATATTTAAGTTACTGGCGAGCGTCTTCGTTAATATACCAGCAAATCACGTCGAACTTATCTATACAAATGTATCTCTTCAAAGGCTGCAGTGCTTATAATACAATACACTACTGCCTATGCTTTATAGAAGCAAATCATGTAATTCGGAATGTCATTAAGTGTGTGCATTTATTCTTTGCTACTTAGATAATAAATATATTCTGTATAATATATTTTTCTTTGACTGTAACACATCCTCTAACTGATATATAGCGGTATGTGTTTTCTGTTTCTGATGATGAAGATGGATGATGACAATGACAAAAACAAATACTACTACTACTACTACTACTATTACTAATACTACTACTTTCTATAACGACTGCTACTACCACTACTACTACTAGTACAACTACGTCTACGACACTACTACTACTACTACTACTACTACTACTACTACTACTAGCACCACTACTACTACTACTACAACTACGTCTACGACACTACTACTACTACTACTACTACTACGACACTACTACTACTACTACTACTTCAACTACTACTAGTACTAGTACTACTACTACTACTACTACTACTACTACGACGACGACGACGACTACAACTACGACTACGACACTACTACTACTACTACTACTACTACTACTACTTCTACTACTACTACTACGACTACAACTACGACTACGACACTACTACTACTACTACTACTACTACTACTACTACTACTACTACTACTACGACTGCAACTACGACTGCAACTACGACTACGATGCTACTACTGCTACTACTACTACTACTACTACTACGACTACTAATACTACTAATACTACTACTACAACTACGTCTATGACACTACTACTACTACTACTACTACTACTACTACTACTACTATTACTACTACTACTACTGTTACTATTACTACTACTACGACTACAACTACTACTACTACTACTACTACTACTACTACTACTACTACTACTACTACTACGACGACGACGACGACGACGACGACGACTACTACTACGACTACGACACTACTACTACTACTACTACTACTACAACTTCGACTACGACACTACTACTACTACTACTACTACTACTACTACTACTACTACTACTACTTCTACTGCTACTACTACTACGACTACGACCACTACTACTACTACTACTACTACTATTACGACTACAACTACGTCTACGACACTACTACTACTACTACTACTACTACTACTACTACCACTACTACTACTACTACGACTGCAACTACGACTACGATACTACTACTACTACTACTACTACTACGACTACTACTACTACTGCTACTACTACTACGACTACGACCACTACTACTACTGCTAGTGTTAGTAGTATTACTATTTCTGCTAATAATAATAATAGTAATAAATTACTAAACCCAGAAATGGATGGAGGCAAATGCATCCATAATGTGTATATGGTGATTTACTGGATGTGGTAATCCCATAAAAGCATACACCAACGTTACTACGACATGACCTATGTCGACCCAAATGGAGCATAGCGTGTATTAAGTTCGAAAGATATATAATAATTTACCTGACTCCAGTATCATCTCAGGACAGTCTTTAAGAAAATACTTACCAAAACCCTGTAGGATTTCACTATCCTTGACACAGTCAAGAGTATATCTCCAGTTGAGAGCCGTTTTAGCGTACACAATAGTGTATGCTTACAATAAGAATAGACATATTATTTAAAGGAAAAAACTCGTTGTTTTATCAATGAAAGGTAATTATTTGTGTTTTTTGTGTGTGTGTTTCTTGCATGATGTGTGTCGTCATTCCAATAATGTAATGTACTCTACCTCATTAAAGACAAACACTTTCAGTATAATAAGTATATATTTAGATTGAATACATTACATACACTAAGCTGATTTATCGAATTGGTAAGTATATAATTAATGTACTAAATTGTATTAACTATAGATGTGTCAATACAATTAAATGAGTAATTTGAGAAAACCAGCTTTAAAGATATCACTTATTAAATATTAATTTTTTAGCAAGATTTTTCAGTTTGATTACCTTGACAACCAATCAAAATTAAGAGATTCTGTGTAATAGCTCTGAATTTACCCAGGAACATTTTCCCTGCCCGCTGATTGGTTGGTAATTGGTGTAGTCTGATCTAAAGAGCTGTTTTCACGAGTTGTGTATTTTGAAGAAGATTATGTTTGTAAATTATTTCAAAGATAAACCTTGAATATCTTCTTTCAGTTATATGAAAAACACCTGGTTGGTGCACAAACCAACACCTATGGTTTATATAGTTTTATTAAAATCATGTTTATCACATTGTTGAAGACGGGAGGGTTAGAGGAAGATAGAGAGATAGAAATGAAGAAAAAGGAAGGATGGAATGAATTAATGAAGGAAGGAAGGAAGGAAGGAAGCAAGGAAGCAAGGAAGGAATGAAGGAAGGAAGGAAGGAAGGAAGGAAGGAAGGAAGGAAAGAAGGAAGGAAGGAAGGAAGGAAGGAAGGAAGGAAGGAAGGAAGGAAGGAAGGAAGGAAGGAAGGAAGGAAGGAAGGAAGGAAGGAAGGAAGGAAGGAAGGAAGGAAGTGTATGACGATAGGATTGAAAAAAGAAAGAATAAAATCAATAAAGGAACTACTCGTATATACTCTATACATCCCAGGGTCCGTAGACAAACTACCTTAAATTGTAAAACTAAATTGACATCAATGGCTTTTTTATTGATGATCTGTTTATTTAAGAACCGGTAAAAGCGGCTAACAATTGTATATAAAGAAATAATGTATTGTTTTTGTTAAGCTTAAATCGATTATGAAACAAGCTACACAGCTAATTCAAATCGATATCGATCGTGCGGGTGACACTAAGCTATAGAATGCGGGAAACCCCCACGTGTGTGAGCAAGTGGACACTGTACCCTATAATTACACCACTGAGAGGGAAATATAACCCGAAATGCGTTGGCGAGATCCCTCAGTTCAAAACATATCAAGGAGACATGCTATTTCCCATCTACTTTTCAGCATGTTTTCGTAGTGTTTTCCTCATTTTCTACTACATCGATTAATCGATTAGGCAAATAATCAGTTAGCTATCGAGTTATTTTTTTTTGCATGCATGCATGCATGAATCCATTACTTAACAACTAGCCGTTTATGTAATAATGTCATTGTCACTGAAAATCAACATACAATGATTTTGACTGACATGCGATTGTGTTTCAATTAAGTTCGTAAACGCAATGGTTTTTCAATGACCTACTTTTTACTGATATATTCATTACATGTAAGGGTTGCGCACTCGCATCTCGCCAATTCAGCACGGGTTCGATTCCCAGTATCGACATTGTACATGAGAGGATAATGGGGTCGCCGTCTCGGAGAAGTGTGTTTTCCCTGGTCAGCTGGTTACCTCTAACGCTGTAATCTGAGTGATCGAGGTTATTGTGTAAATTTAAATGCGTAGCCCGATTAGTAATTAGTTTCAACTCATACAGTTTTACATCAATAGGGAAACAGGTTCTTTTAACTTATGTATATCCTTATTCGTAAGTGATAAACAATAAATATAAGTTTGATTTTATGTAGATCCAATTAATTTCTACATCGTACGACAATCACAATACAAAGGTAACCACTGTAACAAACATATCAGGCACGCATTATCCCTTTGTCCAAAATTTGACAAGGTCATTTAAATGTCGATGTCATGGTCATGAAGAGTTAAATGAAAATCGTATAAATGAAGAATAAAGGAACTCAGTTAACTCCGTGGGCGACTTGTTTACTTGTAAAGGCTGTCAAATACCTCAAACGTGTCTCACAGTGCAAACTACTGCCTCAGGGACTTGGTACTTAAAGACATGTCGTTGCGGTTGAAATGTATTTATGCATTTGAATACTTTCACATTTTTAAACTAGTTCAAAATACAATTGTATGTTGTACTTATAGTTACAGCTGATTATTATGTACATCACATACAATAACTGCGTAAAAACACAGGAATGTGTAATATTCCTGGTTAAACAGAAGTTCTTCGTTTCTTCGATATATCTGCAAGCAGCATCAAAGAGAGAATTCACACTATTTAATAAATATATCACCGTTTATGTCACCCCTCGATATACAGCTCAAGTGCAATGAGTCTTTTGAAATGAATTATACATGGCTTAATGAATTATACATGGCTTAACGTAGCTTTTAATAACTGTTTTGTCATATATCGTGTATATTTGTAGCAGGGAACTCTATGTATAACTTTATAGTGCTGTAACACTGAAATACAAATGAACAATTGTGGAGCGCTGTGGTCTAGTGGTAGAGCGTTGGACCCATGATCCAAAGTCCAAAGATCCAAAAGTCGTGTGTTCGATTCCCGTCATTGCCATATGCGTTGTGTCCCTGAGCAAGACACTTTATCTGCATTGCTTAGTACTGGTTCTATCCAGGAAGACATCGAGAGTGATTCAAATAAGTTCATAGAGCTTTCGTTACAATCGATGTAAAAATAAATACGTTTAAACTAAATACTAATGAACAGACACTTAGCATGATACCCCAGCCAGTCACATAATACTGACACCGGGCCGACCAGTCCTAGAACTACCACATGTTCATGCTAAACGTCAAGCAAAGAACCTACTCGTGCCAGTTGTATAAAAGTCTTTAGTATGGACCGGACGGGAATAGAACCCACAACCTCCCGCATGCGAGGCGGACTCTCTGCCACTTAGCCACCACCGTGGTTATAAATATATTAAAAAATGATTATAATTTTAAAACCTAGGTCAGATGGGTTTGTGTTTTAATACAAATAAACTTGTTCAAATGTGCGCCGTGTTGCTATTACAGTGCCTTCGTGAAAATATGTCCTACTAAAACGACATGTACAAACAGTACATATTATGTAAACTTATATTTCATTACAAAATATATAGTTAGATTTAGTCGTGAATATAATTGAAAGACTGAAATCAAATAAAATTTAATATCGATGAAGAACGTATTTTTGTTAATTCAATGTTTAAGAAAATTGTTGAAAACTTCTATTGTTCCTGTAATAATATGTTTACGTGTTATCATTGTATTACGAAACTGTGATTTACAATAGTTTCAGGCCTCATTTCAGTACACGTGGCAGATTTACAATATCTGGCCGTAAACATTTCCCCAGAGATAATAATGCAAAAAGGTAAATGCCGAACTGTGTGTGGAATATACTGGGCATGTTATATCAGGGATAGTATAAACGCAGTTGTTTACATAATATTGGCAGTTGTCAGACAGACCCTCAGAAACCCAATATCATGTTATTTTGCAGTTGTCCGTTATGTAGCACACAACGAGCACTGTATCAATATTAGCTGGCTTATATCAACACGTTGCGGCTAGATACCGTTTCAGTTATCGACCAGGAAGAAATGTACCTATACCGCCGCAAACAGGCACATTTTACAACATCTGTAAATCGTTTCTAAACCATCTGGTGACGAGGTATATATATATATATATATATATATATATATATATATATATATAACAGGTGGTGAACAATTCGTTCCTCAACCGAGACTCGAACCCAGGATCTCTGGTTTACCGTACCAGGGCTCTAACCACTGAGCTATCGAGGACACACGGTTAGGAATCGATATTTCACCATATACCTGTACCCGGTTACATACACCTCCACCAGATTGAAATTCGTCTCTGAATTTCTAATAGAGTTAACTCCAGGCCGGCTGTCATACGTATTGTCATACTGTTTCATGCTAACAGACACGGTCCTGGATCCCGGACGAGCCCCCAAATATAACAGGGGGTGAACAATCCGTTCCTCAACCGGACTTCAAACCAGGATCTCTGGTTTACCGTACCAGGTCTCTAACCACTGAGCTATCGAGGACACACGGTTAGGAATCGATATTTTACCATATACCTGTACCCGTTTACATATATATATATATATATATATATATGTACATATTTTGAGAATCCAAACTCTATAGACACAATATAAACAGCTTTAACCAGCCAAACCAAACCACAAGACTGGAACTTTGATTTAATTCATTTTTCACATATTCAATCACTGTTATTTTAAGAACATTGGAATAAACCTATAACGTTAATCGGCATATATACATTATTGTATGACCTGAACACCCGGATAGAGTTTTGAATAACGATGTTGCAGTGTAAATTTGCGGTTAGTTTCTTTAACCTAGTGTATGTTGAAACAAAAAAAAATATATTGTAGGCGGCGTGGTATAATGGTAGTGTTATATGCAATTGAAAGTTGCGAATTGTCTACGTGACACTATCTCAAGTCAAAATAATGTGAGAACCTAAGTTCTAAGTTCTCATATAAGGACCGCTCGGTAAATAAGGTTATTCATGAGAGCCTAAGTTCCCACCATATGTGTGAACACGCCGAATTTCTCATTACTCTACTATTCCGCTTGTGACCTGAAGCAAGTCACTTTTTCTTACTATTTTGTCCATTGTGGTGTTAAACTGGCAGGCATACTGGGGTTACCCTCCGGTCTTGTTTAAAAGAAAGTGTGAACTCTTTCTCTCTCTTTCTCTCTATCTCTCCATATGAGATGGCTTAAAATAACCTAGCTATATAATGATGACCCGTTAAAGAATAATTCAACAATTTAACATATAAAACGATTTAAAATGCGTATTTCAAACCTTTTTCAAATTAACATGAACTAATTAAGAAACTGCATTGGTTACTAAGCATTAAAGTGTTTACTGATACGTATATAAAACATACAGTGGTTTATCTTTTGTAAACATTCTGAATATTTCGATACACCAAAACATCATTTAAAATATTGTTTGCATGTCATGAAATAGCTCAATGTCAAAATAAATGTCATTACATTAGTCCGCAATAAGCGTCCAACAACGGCTGTGGCATTCAATGTGGCTGTATAATGTTTCAATAGTTTTACGATACAGAATGTTTTTCATATCGTCAAGTTATTTTTCGCATTAAGACATTTCACACTAAAGTACATTCTGTTTGTCCTTGGCTGAATGTGCGTGTGTCATGTTTATAACTCGTACTTTACACAGCAAAGCTTAGATCGCTGACAGGTTTTGATGGTATCTATGTAATAGGATAGTTTAGGTATTTAAAGGTTAACTTTAATGACCACTAATAAGGCATAGAGTAGCTTTGTAACTGATTTAATATTGTTATTGTTCACAAGAACGTAATCAGGAAGTTGAAAATGCTTTTGATCATATTTACTGGCTGTCTATTTAAGGGATGTCGTAAACATTATTTTGAGATTCAGCTTAACTCCCTAATTTAAGCATCATTTTACTTTTTTTTTTAAATGCTCAATTTTACTAAAATAGAATCACTCTAGTAGTACAGAAATCGTAAGCTATTTGTACGTTATTGAATGCATACTTACGTGAAAAACCCTCGTTTGTTGTCGTCTGTTTAGCTATATACGGGTAATACATGTACAACCCGATTTGAAATCAAGGACGCCTGTATATCATGAATCAGAAGACTGAGAAGAATGCCAAACTGTAGATTACTGGGTGTCATTTTAAGGGATAATGTAGACATTATTTTGAGATCGATATGGAATTTACACTCCATTATTTAGGCATTATTTGACATATTTGTTTAAAATGCTCGAATTTACTAAACTATCATCACTCAGTTATTGTTAGGACGAAAGTAATATAGTAATGTAGATGTTATTTGCACATTATTGAATCCATACTTGTGTGAAAACCCCTCGTTGGTTACCGCATATTGTTCGATATTGTACAGCTATATACATGATTGGGAATTCCCCGTACCTGCTTTTGAAAAAGAATATTTATTACACCTGACAAAGGTTTTAAACTAGTTTTGATTTCAAGGACGTCTGCATATCATAAATTAGGACGTGTACAATGCCAAACTGTTGATTACATTTACTGGCTGTCATGTGGACATTATATTGAGATATATATGTTCGTTAAAACTCTCTTATTGCGGCTTTGTCTTGCATATTATTTTAAACTGATGAATTGAACTAAATTATTATCACTCAGTTCTTGTAAAGATAAACAACAGTAGAGTAATTGTGTTGTAGGATACATTATTCACTATATACTTTTGCGAAAAACAACATTTGTTGTCGTCTATTGTTCGATATACAAAATCGGGAATACCCGTATCTGTGTTTGAGAAATAATACTGAGTATACGTGTCACAGTTTTAAAAATAGTATGTAAGTCTGCATAATTTAAAATGCTGAATTAACTTACGACGTAAATAAACTACTATTGAAATAACTAGTTTGCACTTATAGTCAAGGTCGAGAGTCTATTGACATTTAGTTGTTGGTTACGACCGTTGCTACTGCTACTGTTGCCACTAAACCTGCGGTTACTGCTGTTAATATTATGCCCTACTGTTACAGTTTGTTTTATTGGCTGTGATTCATTTCAGCAAAAACATGTACTCATGCTATTAATATTTTGCATGTATATCCATGCATACAAACATTCACACATATGTACACACATGCACGCACGCACGCCCGCACGCACGCACGTACGCACATCCATCCGTCCATGCAATCGTGCGTGCGTGCGTGCGTGAATTGCGTGCGTGCGTATATGCGTGCGGGCGTGCGTACGAGCGTCCGCTCGTCCGTCCGTCCGTTCGTCCATCCATCAATCAATACATCCATGTATACAAACATACAGACATATGTACAAACGTGGAAAAGCAACGCACGCAAGCAGGCACGCACGAGCGCGCGCGCGCGCACGTACAACAGCACTCAATCACGCACGCACGCACGCACGCAATCTCAAATAATAAACAGTTGAAATATATTTGTAAATTGAATGAAAAACAAGGTCAACAATTGTGCTGCGATGACCTACTTTTTCACTTTTAAACGGTGAAGGTTGACACTTGTGTGCATGCCTTGAAGCTAAAGTTTGATACGATGTTAACATGCCATTGAAACATAAGTTCAAATTTGTTCTAATGTCAATTAAAATATTAATAAACAAGGATTCCAATCTGACATCATTATCCCACACTGTTTGAAGAAAATGTTGGGATCATGTTATCGTCTCCGTTCGTGTCCCCATGTGTCCGGTTGTACGTGATAGAATGGATCTCTTGCTACATAGATAAAGTTATTTTATAAAAAGTCAATTCTTAAAATTATAGATACAGGTATAAACTTTTATAATGCTAACCCCTCTTTACTTCCTCCGAGCCCTAGGTTTTTCGTTCGTAATTTAAAATCGGGAATTCAGGAATTTCATAATAAATTTGTTTTAGTTTCTGCAGATAAAGCAGCTAATAATACAATTATTGTTTGACGCCTACATTACGTCAATGTTTTATCTCTGGAACTCGGCAGCACCCATTCGTATACTCCAGTAAATACTACTGAGGATGATGTTGTTTCCGCACATATCACTCGGTGCACTACTTTTAAGGATGGTGTAGACGATAAGCAAAATAAACTGCCTACTATGTACTGGATTCCTAAGTTACATAAAAATCCGTATAAGGCCCGCTTTATTTCGAATTCTAGTGCCTGCACCACAACAAACATATCCAAACTTTTAACTTCTTGTCT